>MCJB01048548.1:72985-100343 GCA_002018475.1 Nicotiana obtusifolia
GGGTTATATGTTCTAGGAGATAACCCCTGGTTCTGAATGATAGCATTTTGATAATGTTCCCACTAATGGCTGCTGCAAGGAGATCACAATGTTGGTCCTCTTATGTGGCATCACTGAGTCCAGCTTCTTCCTCAAAGCCTCCACTCATCTCATCCTCTGAGAGAATAGGTCTATATTCATCATGTTGTGAAGAATATTTTAGAGGACACTCTTCTAGTGGAGCAGGTACTAGAGCAGTGTGTTTATTCAATTCCTCCTGCCTGTCCTGCTCATTGGCATGTAGCAGAGGTTGTGAAAAGGAGGGGTCTGGCACAGGGTCTCTATATGTCTGCGATTTGCTGGCAGTATCAACATCAGGGTTCCATTTCAAGTTGGCAGCTGGGCTTTGGTATGGAGTAGTAGGTTCCTGAAGGTGCTGATTTGTTATAGGTTCATTGATAGAGATTCCTGCAAACTGTTTTCTCATGGCTCTTCTCTTTTTCTGGCTTGGCTTATTTTTGGATTTAGGGGATTATATGCTGAAATCTGACACTGCAAGGGCTTTCCCTTTTAGGAGTCTTTTTATTGCATCTTCCTGCTGATGAATTTGGTATTCATCTGAGCTGTTTATATCACATGTCTCTTCTCCCATCGCAACAACTGTATGAGGCTCTGCAGTAACTGATGTAGGGGGATTTGGGGGGGGGGGGGTTACTTGTAGCACAACTTGGATTGTGGGATTTGTAGTGATTATGGTTGGGGTACTGGTTGTTTGTGGGGTTGCAGAAGGGAAATGATCAGGGATTGAATCTAAAGAAGGGAAGCAGGGTGGTTGTGGAAGCATAGTCATGACCGAATGTGACAGCTCCTATATATGTTGTACTTCTTCTCTCAGCGACTCCATTTCCTGTGCCATTCTGGAATTATGCTCATCATTTCATCGCCCTTTTCCTCTGATTTCCCTGGGTTGTCGGCTATTACTAGAGCATTTTTGGTTGGGTCATCAGTTGCAGACATCTTGCTTGTATCATATATTGCACGGTGGCTTAGCCAGTTTTACGTATCAACACAAGCCAACCTCTGTTTTTGGGGATAAATTAAAGTGATAACGCAAGAAAAAGGAAATTAGAAATTTTGTTCAGAGATTGTACAAATATAAGCATATAGAGCAATTAATTCACGTATTCGGGTCGCGCGCTACCTAAGATATGAAGTACCTCTCTTTGCCTGAGGTAGGCCTGTGTAAGCGTATGTTTGACGAACAATCTGATTTTGACACATTTATATCCAAAGCAAACTTTAGCTTTGATTGATAGGCCTTGGATTAAAAAATGATAGGAGTGGTGGTTACAACATTGTTTTCAAAGTTCACAAAAGATGCATGGGCTTATCGCCTTGCCCTTAGGGAAATGAAAAAAGGTGTACAAGATAAAAGGAAATCAACGAACCTCCTAATAATCATCCCCAGAGTCACCTCCCAAGCTTTCTTCTTCAAGATCCTCCTCATGGTCCTCTTCAACCTCTTCTTCCTCCTCGTTAGTGTTGTACTTTGGTTATTCCTTGGGATCCTCCTCTGGTTCTGTTTCTGACTCAATATGTAAGTAGTCAATCACCTGATCATCGTTGTTACACCCTGTGCGTCCCAAGGTGATGTATTATGAATATGAGACTTTTTAATCATTATTAAAATGAGTGTAAAGTAATAATATGACTATATATGATGATTGGATATAAAATATAAAGTTTAGGAAAAATCGGATTTATGTTGCGGAAAAATCGACTAAGGATTTGCCTTGTAAGGAAGCTTTTTGAGAAATACATTTCGTGTTCTATATGAGGTCTTCTTGGGATATGTTATATACAAAATTAACGTTCTTGGAATTTAGTTTCTACTGCTCTTAACCGTTCGTTCATACGATATCCGGATAAAAAGATATAAGCATCGGAAGAAGGGCCAATGCTAGGGTGCCAAGGTATCACCTCTTTGACTTTTCAAAAGTGGATATATATATATATATATATATATATATATATATATATATATATATATATATATATATATATATATATGCCCTATGTCGTCTCTTTCTTCAGTTTTCCATAGAACACGACTAAAATAAGACCATAAACTTACCCGTAAGATCTCTACAAAGGTTTCAAAAAAGATTAACAACGGGGGTACAAAATTAAGAAGCGATAACAATAGAATGATCCCTACGACGTAAGTATCATTTTACAACCTCTCTTTTTCTTTGTAGTTTGAGTTTTGGAAGGTACTTCATAATTCAGGAAATGCCTACTTGCTGTAATTAAGCTTTTAAATATCAAGGAAGGTTGATAAATTCATTTCCTAATGTTTCAAACTCACGGGATGGTGATCGAAAGTCGTGAGTTCGATTTGTTCCACTTTTAGTGGATTATTTTATAGTCCACTCATGTTGGCCTATTTTGCTGCTGATTTAAGGAGTTTGGAAGGATAAAAGGCATGGAGAAACACCACATGTGGTAGGGTAGTGGGTTGGTTGCTCGTCGTTGCAATTTCAAGCTAATTGATAACTTGTTGATTGGGTGTGTTATGGTATATTTGGGTTTTTTGTTGCATTAAAGGTCCCGAATTGTAGTTAGGTTATATTTGAGTTATGCAGCCCGTTTTTTTGTTACAGATTATGTTACTTTCTTTATATAAATGAGAGAGCCATTCGTAACTTGGCAATAGCTTCACTGTCATTGTTGTAGATTAAGGTGCAGTGAGCTGAGTTTAGCATTATTATTGGACAGATTTCTAAAAGGTATGTTAAGGGTATCCCTTCTTTCCTTTTGGCATGATCCATATGATACAACGAAACGAGCAAACATGCAACTTTCACAAATGGCTCTATTCTTAGAAGTACTAGGGTTTCCAATGTTCTTGATTCGCCATATGTCATATTATTATATTGTCTGTTCATGGGTCTCAGAAAATACGTAATTTGATAAAGTTTATTTTTTGATATTAACCGAAGGCATATTGATCTTATGATCCGAGAGATCTTATTGGCATATTTCTTATGTATTGCATTCATTTATACATGTATATTGACCCATGACCAGATGGCGTTATATACGCGTGTATTATATGTATATAGGGTATGGGGAAAGTTTACAGTGTGATATGCTCACCACCACCTGATCAGTTGGTATACATTGATGAATTTGCCCACTAAGGCCGAGATGATATGATAGGATTCCCTCAAAGGCTTGATGATGTCATGTACACACATTCATATGCATGATATGACATTTATACGCTTACGCATGACCTTATAAATATTTCATGGTTCACCGAGCTATTCAGACTTACAGGTTGGTTCCTTTACTCCATGTTTCTTTCATGTCTTTTATATACTAATTTTTGTGCCTTACATACTCGATACATTATTCACATTGGAGCCCCTATTGCCTGGGGCCTATGTTTCATACCCGTAGGTGCAGATAGACAGGCTCACGGTCCCCCTTCTTAGGATCCTTGATCAGCGAGACTTGGCATGCTCCATTTAATCCAGACACAGGAAGATTATTCAATATTGGCGGTTTGCTTTTTCCTTGTCATTAAATTTAATCTTTATTTCTGTTTCTTCTTTAATTGTATTAAATCAGATCGCATATCGTTAAAACCACATATAAATTTAATTGTTACTCGTAATCAAGGGTAAACAGAAATACTAACAACAAACACCGTCCATGGTCACTATTGTTTCATGACTTGTACATGGAGTCTAGAATAGGATAGTGTCATGTTAGTTGCTTGAGGACGAGCAACAGTTTAAGTTGGGGGTGTTGATGTGCCGGAGAATTTCGGCACATTTGATATAATTGCTTAGATTTTAGCTTGTTTTAAATGCAATTTCCCTTTGTACTTATGTAATTTTAGTATTTTTGCAGTGTATGAGGCGTAAGGACCTAAGAGCATGGAAAAGAGTTCAAAAAGCCACAAAAAGACAAGAAAAGAGAAAAAGGCATCGCAAATGTGGATATGCTATCGCAAAACCCACATGCGAGCCGCATATTTCACACTGAGATCGCAGATGAAAACAGATTTCAGGGTAAAGTTCAACGTCAAAAATGCGGTCTCATCTGCGATCGCATAACTTGTTTGCGAGCCGCAGAAGTAACCGCAAACTAAACATGAAGCCTACTGAAGGAATAAAATGCGGTGCAAGATGTGGTCACATTTCTACAATGCGGACCGCAAACCATGAATGCGGTGAAGGCGAAACTAGGGTTACAATCTGCGATGGCCATGTCAAAAATGCAGACCGCATGTCTGTTATGTGACAGAAATGCGGTCGCATATTCAACTTGAAAGGGAAGTTTTGTCCAATTTTTGTCCCGATTTTTGGCCCTTTATAAATAGATTTATTGGGGTTTGTTGGGCTAAATCTTGTCTGACTTTAAAGCTACAATACAAGGCATTAATATTCCTCTCTTTTGGGAAGCTTTTGGGTCAAGAATCTTTCACTTTGTAAGCTTTATGGCATTTAATATTCTCTTGCTTTTGTATTTTAGTATGAGTAGCTAACTTTAAATACTAAGGTTGTGGACCCTAAATGGGTGTTATGTTAATGGGTGTTTAACATTGAATATATATATAATGTTTGGTTGATATTTATTTACTTCTCATTCTTCATTTATTGTTGGTGGTTGCAAACATCAACAAGTGCCATTAAATTCTTTCTTTGCTTGGGAAAGTGGGGTAGAATTTGGTAGAAGCAAATACCAAAGACTCAAGGCTTTAAACCTTATTAATAAAATCGCTTAGGAATAAGTGGGTTTTATTTGGCATAAATTGATTGCTCTTACTTACAACTCTTTTATATTTGGAAAAATCATAAAGAGGAAATACTTCCTAACTATTGAAAAATATTGGGTGGTCATTTAGACATCATTTGCATATCAAAAGGACCTTCCATTAGAAATATCTCATATTAACACCGGTAGCATTACACTTCATTAATGGGGATACAACCTTGGTTTCTTTAGTCAAATTATCTACATTCTCAATATTTCAATTAGCCATCACCTAAAACCAAACTCAATTCATACTATTGTTACCATTAATACATACTCTTGTTACAGTTAACTGGATAGAATTACGACTTTAGTCGAGTAACACACTAGTCACGTAACCTTTTCACACCTATTGCCTGTGGGATTCAACCCCAACCTTGGTGGGTTATTATATTTGACATCGACCGCCTTACACTATTCATTAAAGTGTAATTTGAGCGTATCAAATTTTGGCGCCGTTGCCGGGGAATACGGTTTCGAAATTACTAATTAGTGTGTGCTTTACTGTACATCTTATTATATTTTATCACACTTTGCTTGTTTTGCTTGGTGTTGTTAGGAAAACATGTCCGAATATGGTGAAGACGTGGAGGCAGAAATGGAAGAAAATCCTTTTGCGGATATCGAAGAGTACATTGAGGATACAAATGCTATTGTACCTCCGGCCATTGGCGCTGCAACTTTCAAGGTGGAACACGGAATCCTTATGCTCAAAGCGGAGGGGTTTTTCAGGAATTCCACTGATGATGATCCAACACAACATCTTAGAAACTTCTTGGGTGTGTGTGCAATGTATAAGCAGAACAATGTCTCTGATGATGCCCTAAGGTTGAGATGCTTCAAGTACTATCTAGTTGGGGACGCAAGGAAATGGCTTCAAAATCTTCCCCCAAACTCCATTCATTCCTGGCCCGAGCTTGTTCAAGCCTTTTTGTCTAAATGGTTCCCGCAAAGTAAGAAGTCTGAGCTCCGGGATAAAATCTTCTTTTTCAAGCAAGTACCGGGAGAACATCTACATGAGGCATGGGATCGTTTCAAATTATATTTGGTGAGGTCTCCCAACCATGGTTTCCCGGATTCTATTTTGTTGGAGAAATTCTACATGGGCTTGGATCCGATGAACCAATCTATAGCCAAGAATGCAGCTGAGTTTTTGAATTTTTGAGCATGTAAGTGGAAAGTGTGGCAGTGAGATTGAGTACTTTGAGAGTAAGCATATGGTTTTATCACTGAGTTGCATTGCATTCAACATGCACAATTAACATACATGCATAGAGATACATTTTCCTCATGTTGTACATTATTGCGTCATTCATGACTTCACATACACATTGATATGTAGGCATATAGATGTGTTTTCCTCATGCCATTTGAAAATGAAATATTTACCTGTTAAAACTTTTGGAAAAAAATCACAGTTTTACAAACTTACTCATATTTTGGTGATTTGGGTAAAAGATTTGGGTTTTCACCGATATACTTGAAAAGCATGCCTATTCTCGGGAATTGTGAACGAGTTAAGCATTTTATCACTTTAATTATGTTATTATGAACCGTTGTTGGCTATTGGTGTTGGACTCCGACCTTTGTTCTAGCTCGTCACTATTTTAAACCTAAGGTTAGGTTTATTACTTATTGAGTATGTAGGGTCGGTTATACTCATACTACACTTCTGAACCTTACGTGCAGATGTTGGATGCTGATGTTGCTGTGTACGGTGGGAGCTAGATTTGAAGATGTATCTGCGTTACGGTTATTGCTGCCTCTTGATCTTGGTCGCTTTAGAATTTTTATCTGTTCTTGTATATTTAAAACAGATGATATACCTTAATCTCATTAAATTAGATAGTTGTTAATTGGCTTACCTAGCGGGTTGGGGTAGGTGCCATCATGACTAGTTTGATTTTGGGTCGTGACAACCGTTTTGTGCATTTTTATAAATTTCAAACAATTTATTTATAATTGTCATATTCTTCAAATATTAGGATATTCTATCAACTTATCGTCTTTTCAAAAAATAAAAATAATAATTGATACAACACAATTGTAGTAGTTACATTTTCAAATAAAATACTACAAGATTTTCTAATTAAATAATTATTTTTATAATTCGTAGCACAATCTATTTAATTACATGAAAGCTAGTGGAATTTATTTTGAAATACGGATCCAATCCAGTCAAATTAATATCCGGTCGACATCTGATGTGACAAGACATTTGATTTGACTAGACATTAATGTGACATGACAATGACAAATCATATGACTTGATTTGATATTACATCTTTAACTTTTTGACCACATTTTTTTTGTCAAATTATAGGATTTTATTAATAGTAAAACAACACCACAAAGGAAAAGTACAATTAAGGAAGACAACAGCTCCAGCATTCCTCTGAGGTGGACATACCGAACTTAACCTTACCTTACAAATACTATTGAGGCATAGAAACCTCATCTACTAGCAAGCATGTAAAAGGAAAGAACTAGAACGAACCAAATATTCTATGATCATCACAGAGTTTATAATACACTCTATGATGATATTACATAAGATAATGCTTACAAAATGATATAATAAAATGTAGTAATAATTATAGGCTTGTCCTTCCCTGTCCAATGCTATTCTTCGATTTGCAAAATTTTATCTTCTTCCTCCGACCTTTTCAAAATGTATACCCAATTCATGACTTTTTCTTTTTTGATCGGCTAGACTTTGTCGACGTTGTTGCAACGACCTGTTTTTGTTCCGCAGCTCTCATTGGAAGATGCCTAACATTTTCCTCATTGTTAAACTTTCCGTCCCAAATCTTCTTTGTATGAGATTTACTAATTTGTCCACTATGCATAGGTGATAGTTCTCCTCCTTTAGCAGCCTCTCTCCGGCATCGATCTAGTATTTAGTCTTCCTCTCCTTCTTCATAAATGTCTCTTCCCACATTCAATGGTTGTGGGAATGTCTGTGCATTTGGATGTTGCTGCTGCCCAGATATTGTGATTGTCACTGCCTTTGAGTGCACTAGATTAGTTGAGCTTAGTGCCTGCTGCTGCTGTTCATCAAGTGGACTGCCTATGAGAGACATGTTATGCTGATGCCCAGCAGTATTAGGTTCTGTATTTTGTTGCTGCTGTTGCTCAGCATTTGTGATGAGTTACTGCTGCTGCTACGCACCCAGTGTATTGCTTGTGCTATGCTGCCTAACTTTTGAAGGTGCAACTGCTGCACTGCTGGTGTAACATTGTTGCTGCTGCTTCCCAGCTTGCGCTATTGCAGACTGCTGCTGACCAGCTTTTCTGCTTGTTATTTCCTTAGAGAGTCCTGGACTGCGTGTGAAGTTGGCCTTGCTGTTGCACACCCAGTGCAGTGCTTGTGCAAGAATGCTGCTTCTGCTTTCCAGCATTTCCAATTGTATCTGTTGCATTGGTGTTGCAAACCTGTTGCTGCTGCTTTCCTGCTTTTCTAATTGCAGCTGCAATCTGTTTTGTCATCTCAGCTGGATTATGTTGCTGTTGTCCATCATTTGAAGAATGTTACTGCCTAGTATTTGCATAAAGCTGCTGCAAAGAAACTGCTGGAATAGATGCTCTGCCTCCTGGAGAGTTCCTAGGAGTAAAAGCTGGTGCATCCAAGTTCATACTGCTTTTCTGGTTTGTTGGCATTGGAGTTGAAGCTACTGAATGCAGGTCTTCGTCGTCGCTCTCAAGAGCCATCAGTCGACTTCCTCCCTTCGTTATCCCCCTAATCCTCCTCTTCTTCATGCTCAACTTGATCAGCCCAAGTTCGGTATTTTGCTAACCAACTTGTCTCATGTTCATCACTTGGTTGTTCCGAATATGAAGGTATTTCAAAGACGGAGGTGTTTAAAGTGACGAAGGTTGCCTTATGACCTTTTCGACGTGTGGACTAGTGAATTGCAGCATTGGAAAATTGGAACTGCTCAGCATCTCCTCCATGATGGTGTTCTTTGGGACAATTCATCGAACATCCCAATAATAAACAGGAAAGTCACTGCCCAGAAATTCTTTGTCTCTACTTGAGCATGGAACATCTTGTATGTATGTCCTATTGTCATTTAATATTGCCAACTGTGTTTGTCCAGTGTTGTAGAGTTCAGGATAATCAAACATATTTGTGCCGGACACATACCTGGCGTCAATACGTCGAGCACCTGGGCTCTTCTTGATTGGCGCCACAGTCTTCTTTCTCGATGATTTTCTATGTGAAAACAATGTCCAGATCTCACTTTTATTGGTTATATCTACTCCCTTATCTTTGTTAAACTTACCAATATTTTTAGAACCCCGAGTTTTGGCCTCCTCATCATCCCTCTTTTTCTCAAAAGTCTGGGACTGACTATCTGAAACAGGGGCCTAATTTGGTGTTGACCTCTGCTTCCCTTCAGCTGAGCCATGCTATTGCTCCACATTGATTCGATAAGCTGTTGCATTATTTGCAATATCCATTTATGGCGAACCAGCAGCTCGAGTAACAGCCTTCAGAGGAGCTGTGTACCCCAGCCTCTGCCCAACTACATGCCTATCCTTGTTTGCATCAGTATCAGTAGTTTCCATTATCTGTATCTGTAGCTCCTACTCTTTATCACCTCTGGCTTTTTGTGCTGCTATTTCCTTTATTTATTAGGTAGCTCTTTTAGCATTTAACAGCTCCCTAGCATCACTTTGTAACTGCTCAGTGTTGCTTGCATCATTAAGAGGCATATTGCGATCAAAAATTACATGTTCGACTGAGCAGCCATTCAAAAATCTACATGATATTTCGTCATGCCCTTGATGCTTGCAATGAGCACAATACTTTGGTAGATTGTCATAGACGACCTCTTGGTGATATATGACAGACTTCCGAGTAGCCTTATCTATAACAACTAACTTAACTTTTTGTGTACGTTTGGTTAAAAGATCCAGAATGACCTTCACTCTAGCAGTACTAGGTCTCGTTTTTTCTTGTGTTGCCTTGTTGACAGCGAGTGGCTTACCCATAGCAGAAGAAATAGACAAAAATGATCTCTTCGCAAAGAAATTAGGAGGCAGACCTAGCAGTGAAATCCAGACGATTGCCATTGAAGTTTCCTCCTTTAGATTGAATCCTAGAGTCCATGGAAAGGTTCTGAAGAAGTATTCATCACCTCTGGATTTGAAATATCCAGTCTACCTTGACAGAAACTGGATATAGTCAGTATAAATCAAACCTAATCGGCAGGTGTCGATATTCAAGTTGTCCAATGCTACAGCGACCATGAACGTCAAACTGTGTTAGAAAGGTTCTTCTAATCTCTTGTAGTTCTGGTTTTCCATATGAAAAATTCATGACGACTGCTTGATGCAATCCTTCTTCTCTTGTGAACTCGTTAACTTCATCAATGGATTATATTGTTGGTTCACCATGAATGAAAGTAATAGGGAGTAACTCTATTTTTGACGAGGTTGCGGCTGATTGGTTTGGATTAAGTTGTGCAGCATATGATTACTTTGGATAACCTGTTTCAGTATGTTTTTGTGTTGGCTCACCCACTGCCAACAGCTTAGGAGCAACATTATCGTGCAATTGAGCTGCTAAGGTGGTTTTGGCATTTTGTCAAACATCCGGCGTGCTCGACTCTGCAGCGACACCTTTTGTTAATGATGTGGAGATTTCCTCAATGAGAATTGATTTTGCGGGTGGGGAAACAATATTCTCAATAGCAGGAATTGGTTGGGATCGATTTTGAGCCAGTTGGTTTACCTAAGCTCGATGTGCGAAACTGCTCTGTTGTTCGCAATTCCTGGCATAATTTGCTGCTTCTTGTTGCTCAGCTTCTGTTTGTTTGTTGTTAGGATATGCACCTGTTGTCGGGGTAATTGAATTCGTATCATGAACGAACTGTGTCGATGTTGAATCGCTAATGCAATGAACTGCTACAGTAGTCGCGTTTTTGTTTAGCTGATTTGGAGCAATTTTGTTATTGTTTTGGGATGATGTTTGGATGGTTGTGTGCGCCTTTGGTAGACGCACCTTTTGGGTCTATCTATTTGGCTCTCCCACATCTTTTTGCTGTGGAGAGGCATTGGCAGCCATGGCTGCTTACAGTTGCGAACCAGGAGCTTTTTATTTTTTTATTTTTTTTTAGTACAAATGTAGATTTTTATTAATAGAAGCAAAATATAAAAGTGAAAGGGGACACAAACCTTACCTCCCAAAATGAAATGGTTGTACACTTAGTCATCCTAATGTGATAACTAAATGTGCCTGAAAGATAGTAAGGTGTTAAACCTATAGTGATGTGACGATTGTCTATTTTATAGTGATAGACAATCATATATACAAAAATAGAGTGAAATTTTCCTAGGTCAGCTATACAAAAAATTACATGTATTCCTGCTTCTATGAGGTGGTTGGGGGATGTCATCCCTTTTATATACATTTGACATCTATTGATGAGTTCTGGAGTTCCCAAAAAAGTGTCAAAAAAGTGCGAGCTATCTTCAATTTTGTTTTGACCTTAGAAGAAAGGAAAGCGATGCTGAAGATTGCTATTTGAGTCTACCATGTAATTGGATGGCAATGTTGTTTGTATTGGTGAGTTAGCAATATTCTGATTGCTGCTGCTGCTGCTTCTATAAGGGCTATTGTCTCCTTTTGATTCCTGCTGCTTCAGTTGATAGCCTGTTAGTAGTGCTTCCATGATATGTAATTGCTGATGATTTGGTATGATGCTGTTGTGTTACTGTATGTTTTGTGGTTTCCAGTGATGCATTGTGAAGGCAGAAGTCCATGATGATTGCTGTAGTTGCAACAGATTGAGCACCAAGAGTGGTAATACCACACCTTGCAATTGCAGCAATGACCTGGACCATTTCATTACAGTGATGTTTGAGGTGCTGAATTCAGTGGAAGAGATGGTGTTTGTGTTGCTGCTACTTTGCTGATTTATGATTCTGTGCTCATCCATGTTTGTTTTAAGGTATTGCTTCTATGGACTATCTGTTGGCTGTGTATCTGTGTCATGTGATTGCTGCTGGCTCTGACTGTTCATATTGCTAGTCATATGTGTCTGTGTGTTGTCTGATTTCTAGTGGTGTATAGTGACAGAGGGGTTCCATGGTGATTGCTATAATTGCAAGAGATTGAGCACCAATGGTGCTAATACCACACCTTACAGTTGCAGCAATGACCTGGAGCATATCAACTTATCTACAGTGGTGTGAAAGTTGTTGTGTTCAGTGATGTCTTGCTGCTGCTGGTGTTGGTGCATTCTTTGAGTTTGCCTTGTCTGCTGCATTTGAGTAGTGAGGTGGTTGTTGCTGAGTTTCTTCTGTTGCTGGTAATGACTATGCTGAGACGTGCCTCTCCTGTTCTTTTGGCTTGGGTTGCCTTGTTGGATTAAAATGGTGATGGAGTTGCACAAATGGATTGGTGTTCAGTCTGGATGCCATAGTAGCATTGGAGAGAACATTATGAGTGTTGTCTGCTGTGGTAGACTGACTCCAAAAGTGTATCATGGGAGTCCAGTCTAAATGCCAGAGTAGCAATGGGATGAGCATTAAGATGCTAGAATCACCCATTGCTTCTTCAGCAATAGGCTGGCCCCAAGAGTGAGTCTTGGTGAGAAGAAGGATAAGTTGTGGATGTTGTCTGATTGATGCGTCTTTGAAAGAGTTTCTTCTACTGCTGTTGTGTTCCAGCTGTGGTAGTGTGGAGCTAGAGTTGAGTGTTTGAGGAACTGGTAGGTGACAGGTTGAGCAGTTGCTGTCTTCTTGGGGGGTTATTTGATTGGAGCTTAGTGAATGGCTGACTGTGTGGTATGCCCCTTGTGTGGTGTTGTTCCTCGGTGTTCCATATGTCAGAGGCTAGAGTGGAGATCTCAGGCAATTGTTGTAGTTGTGATTGATGCTGCATTTGTCTTGGTCTACTCTAGTTCTTCTTAACTGCAAAAGGCAGGAAATAAGAAAGCAGCATGTCAGTGTGTAGCCACTGTCCCTGTCTCCCCTGGTCTTCCTTATGCTTTTTGCTGATGCTGTTGCTTTATTCAACCAGAGTGCCTGCAAAAAGGAAAAACCAGTTATGTAGTCTTCCAATTGATTGTGCTGGATTGTGGATTTGATTGTGCCAGTGTTTCCTGCAAAGGATAGCGGCATGTTAGTGTAGTGCCAATGTCCTAGTCCTTTCTGTTCTCCCATAGGCTTCTTGCTGATGCCTTGCTTTGCTTTGATCAACCAGTGTGCCTGCAGAGTTAAAAAACATGTTAGTAAAGCTTTGTTTGATCTCAGGCTCAAGTTAGTGATCCATTGCTATGAGATTGGGGGGTTTTGTTCCTGTAGCTCAGTGTGAGACCACTGTCCTAGTTCCTTGTGTGCTATTTTGCTACCTTCACTCTTATGTATGGACATTGCAGTTTGTTTTCATTTTAGTATCCTTCTACCTTGTGAGTCTAGTTGCCAGAAATCATGACATTCAATTCTCCCAAACTCAAGTGCATAGTTTGCTAGGTGATATGCTAGCTTGTTTCCTTCCCTGTATATGTGTGTCACATTGAGTGTGAGGGCTTCTTTCATTTGGAGCACCTCCTCCACTTGCTCAGCTATGCACCAAGGTGGTTTTCATATGCCATTGATTGTGTTGCTCAGTAGCATTGAATCTGTTTGAAACCATATGTGAGGGTAGTTGTGTGATCTGCAGAATCTTAGGGCCTCTAATGGCTGTTGCTTCTGCTGTTGTGTTTTCTCCTTCTGGTATTTCTTTACCAAGTGCATATATGATCTCCCCTGCTTCATTTCTCACACAGAATCCTATTGAGCTCCTTTCTGGATTTCCTTTGGATGCTCCATCAGTTTGACCTTAATCCATCTTGCCATTAGCAGTTCCCAGACAACTTTGTTGTATTTTAACCTTGGAGTATAGTTTTCCATCAAGTGCAGAAGATCTTGCCATTTGTATGGGAGATTGATACCTGGTTTTCTAGTTTGGACCACTATCTATAGTGTTGTGGAAATCTGATAAATGACTCTGCTAACAGTGACTGTTTCTCCATATTTACAGCTGTTCCTTCTTTTCCCAAGTTCCCACACAATGCAGGATGGAACTGCCTGCAGCACTAATTTAAGCCTGGGAACAGTTTGTGCATTCCAGCATTTGATTATTACTTGATGAAAATTTTGTCCCTCCCATGCTATTCCTGCTCTTGAAAGGAAGTATTGCCAAACTTTGGTTGCAATGTTGGATGTGAAGAAGAGGTGCACCATGGTTTCCTCCTTTGGTTCTGTGCAGCACCAGCATCTTGATGGCATTTGATATCCCAGTCTCTTCCTAAAGTCATCTAAAGGCTGTTTAGCCTTCCAAACATTCCACATGAAGAAGGAAATCTTGAATGGTAGTCCTTGCACCCATATCATTTTGAAAGCTCTTTTAGGTTCCTCCCTCCCTCTAAGGTACTCCCAAGCAGTTTGACACTGAAATGCCCTTGAGGCTATAGCATCCAATATGGTGTATCTATGTTGTTCTCCTTAGTTGGTGGCTTAACAGTTTCTACTATGCGCAGTGCAAGCTCTTGGGGCAAGATCTCTGATAGTTTGCCTAGATTCCAGTGTCCATCCTGCAGGACATCATACACATTGTGTATGGTTTAATCAATTGCAAAGTCATTTGGTACAGTGAAGTACAAGGCTCCCAGTCCTGTCCAGTTATCAAACCAAAAGAGTGAGGATCCCATATTTGGGTGCCAGATGATTTGGTGCTCAATGATATCCCTGCATTCCAGCATTTTCTTCCATATGTGTGATCCCTCTTTCCATGGAACTATTACTGCATTTAGTTTCTTGCAGTACTTTTGACTCATGAATGCGCTCCGGAGGCTTGGCTTAGTTCTAAATTTCTACCACAGCTTGCAGAACAAGGCTTTAGACACTTTTGTAACCACCTCAAGGCTGGCAGAATGGTGCATGTACACAGCAGATTTGCCTTTGTTGATCATCTATCCTGATGCTGTCTCATATGCATTTAAGGTTTCCATTATCAGTTGTAGGGAGGTGGCATCAGAAGAAGAGAAGATGATTGTGTCATCTGCATATGCTAGATGGTTTATCTTTGGGCTCCACTTTGGCAGTCCATAACCACAGAAGTATAGGTTTAAGTGCAGGGCATTTAGACCTCTTGAGAGGGCTTCAGCAACAAGAATAAATAAGGCAGGTGATAGTGGATCTCCTTGCTTGACACCTCTTGATGATTTGAAGAAACCATGTGGTTGGCCATTGATGAGAACTAAATACCAGTTGTTTTCAATGATGTCAAAGACCATGCCAATAAAGGTTTCATAGAACCCCATTATTCTCAAAGTGTTTGTCAAGAAAAGCTAGGATAATCTATCAAAAGCTTTTGTCATGTCAAGCTTGATCACAACATTTGGCCCAGCTTTTGATCTGGTTCTGATTTCTGTGATGATTTCTTGAGTTAGGAGAACATTTTCAACTATGGTCCTACCTTTAACAAAGCCAGCTTGTTCTTGAGAAATCAGTTTAGGCAGCAGCTCCACCATCCTTTCACGTATGACTCTTGAGAAGATTTTATTGATAAAGTTGCTTAAGCTGATGGGCCTCATGTCTGAAAAGGTTTCCACTTCCATTGTTTTGAGAAGCAGTACCAGGTTTGTGTGTGTCACACATTTTGGTAGTTGTTTCCCTGAGAAGAATGCCATAACCATGTTGTTTATGTCTTCCCATGTTATATCCCAGCATGCTTGGTAGAAGGCACCTGTGAAAGCCATCTGGCCCCTCCTGCACTTTCACCATTTAAATTGAAGACAACTTGCTTGATCTCTTCTCTTGTGGGCTGCATAATCAATTCTACATTTTGCTCCATGCTTATCAGTTGGGGGATGGTATCTACTATGCTGAAGTCAGTTGGTGTTGTAGTCTCTGTGAACTGTTCTTTATAGAAATTGACAGCTTCCTCTGCAATTTGTTCATCTTCTTCAATCCAGCTGCCAGAATTGTTTTGGATCCTCCTTAGTTGGAGTCTTTTTCTTCGACCATTTACTTGAGAATGAAAGAATTTGGTGTTTCTGTCTCCATCCTTGAACCATGCCATGCCTGCTTTTTGTTTCCAGAACTCTTCCTCTATTGCTAGATGCCTGATTAGTTGTGCTTGGACCTTTTGTAGTCTTTCCCTATTCTGCTGTGTAGGTCTTTCCTCAAATTGCTTTTCATGAACCAGA
This sequence comes from Nicotiana obtusifolia, assembly GCA_002018475.1. Lineage (NCBI taxonomy): Eukaryota > Viridiplantae > Streptophyta > Magnoliopsida > Solanales > Solanaceae > Nicotiana > Nicotiana obtusifolia. The sequence continues at coordinate 88,996 of MCJB01048548.1, forward strand.
ACCACTTCTTCCATCCTTGCTATGTTTTGAAAAATGTCTCCATAAGTTGCTTTATTCCACAGAGACAGAGCCTTTTTGAGCTTCTTGAGTTTGTGATTAAAAAAGATAAAGGGATCACCATAGAAGTCTGCTTGCCAGTTCTCTCTCACTACTGCTTTGAAGGATTCATGCTTAGTCTAGAAGTTGAGGAATTTGAATGGCTTCTTGATTGGCATTGCTTCAATATCACACTTTAATAGGAAAGGACTACGATCTGAGCCTATCTTAGATAGATGAGTAACCTCAAGTCTTGGGAAAGTTTGTTGGAATTCTGTGTTGGCAAGACATCTAATCTTTTGAAAATGCAATCTTCCTCTGCTCTACCATTCCACCATGTGAAGATGCTGCCTTTGAAGCGAAGATCAGTTAAGTTGCAAGTATTGATGCAGTGTCTGAAGTCATCTACTTCATTGAGTGGTACAGGAAGGCCTCCAAATTTCTCTTCTTCATCCCATATTACATTGAAGTCTCCCCCTACCAGCCATGGGACTGTCATGTCCTGAGCCATAGCATATAATGAATCCCACAGTTCTATTCTCTCAATTTGATCACACTTAGCATATACTAGTGTGAGAATGAGTTCCACGTGAGTTTCTGTATGAAATAGCCTCAGAGTTAGCTGTTGTACCATGTCATATAGTACTGTGATTTCATACATGTCATCTATGAATGCCCAGATTTTGTTGGAAATGTTAACCACAACTTGAGATAAGCTAATCTTCCTTTTGTATCTGTCCATTTTTCTTGCTAGTTGCATTGGTTCTAGAATGCTAATGAATTCAAAGTGATGCTTTTTGTGGAGTGTGATGAGCCTTTCAAAAGCTTGCATTGTGTTCTTCCATATAATTGCATCCATTATAGATTGTTGGGGAGTGTTAGAGCTCTTCTTGTTTGGACCCCTGTTGCAGAGGAATTGTTGTGCTCTTTGCTTTGCTTCTTCCTACCTTTAGTTGCTGATTTCACCTTAGCTATCTGAGTTGGAGAGAGGTCTCCTCGTTTAGCAACATTTAGGAAATTCTGAGCAGTGGACTCCTCATCTAGATCTTTGCCTAGATGCTCATTGTGGTGTGTTTTATCTCTTGCTGCTGTTGTGATGCTGAGATTCTTTGCTTTGGCTATTGTTGTTTGTTTTTCCTCCTTGGAGCTTGAAAGAGTTAGGTCTTGTGAAACCAATTTTTTAGCTTCTCCTTGAGCTTGCTTCATCTTCTGAGCTGTGTCTGTTTTCTTTTCTGGGTGTGCCTCTACTGCATCTTTAATTTCTGCTTCATGAGCTGCAGTGTTGGTTTGTCGTTGGCTGGTGTTAATCAAAATTAGTTTATTGTTTTCATCCTTGCTACTGTTTTTTGTTGCTGTGACAGTGGCATTGGAATAATCATGTTCATTTTGATCATCCTCTTTTATTTCCTCATCAGCTACTTCATTCTCACTTTGCATTTCTTCTGGAATTTCTCCTTCCTCCAAGTCCTCTTCTATTTGATCTGACCATAGTCTTCCTGGACTTCCTTGTGGTTTGTCAAGGATCTTTTGTGATTCTGCATCTGCTGATTTTTTCTTTATTGACTTGGTCATTGCCCTCTCTACCAGAGTATCCTGTGATGGGATATCTTGATGTGAGGTGTTGGTTGTAACCACATTTGTGTTGAAATTTTTCTACACCCACTGGGAAATGGATTCCTTTGTGGATTCTTTCCTTTTCTCTGCTTGTGCTTGAATTCTTTATTTGCAACTTTTTCAATGTTGTTCCTTTTGGCAGTTTTAGAGCTTAACATCTGATATGCGGGATGCATCAGCTTCTCTGATCCTACTATTTGCTTACTGGCCCTGCCTTTTAAGATTTTTGCTTCTGGTGAGCTTGGGATAAGGGCAGCTACTGCAAAGTAGGTAGGTTCCTCTATTGGTTGCAGGGGTGCTGCTGAACTTGTGAGAGCAGGGAGGTTCTTTTGGCCAGATGCCTTTACAATCAATTCTATTTTGGCTGTCTGCATTAGCATTGCTATTTTCCAGTTCCAGCATAGCAAATTTATTAGAAGTTTGAAGCTGCCGAATGGCCATGTTAGCTGGTATCAGTTTCAGTCCAGATTGGGCTTGCTTATCTTTGGACTTAGCTTGGTTTTGCACTCTATTATCTTGACCTCCTTCCACTGAGATCCTGCATTGCCAACAACTTTGCCACTAGACAGGATCATTAGGGGGGCTGTCTCTTTTCCCTGCTGCTTTCTACTTTCCACTCCTTTGCTTCTAGCTTCCTGTTGCTCAGCTGAATCTGTATGTAGCAGTTCTGGGTGTAGCTTCCAGCACTCAGTCATACCATGTCCTTGTAGTCTGCACTATTTGCAATACTTAGGAATGAAATTATACTGGATTTTGACCCGCTTTATTCTGACTTCTCCTGTAGCCTCAATTTAAATGCCCCTTCTGACTTTCTTTGGTAATTCAGTTAATAGATCAACCAAAACCTTTATTCTAGCACAGCTAGGCCTTGTTTTATTAATAGTGGCCATGTCAAGGTGTAGTGGCTTACCAACTGCAGACGCAAGCGAGAACAAGCATTCCTTTACAAAGTAAGTAGGCAGTAACTGTGGAAATGATATCCATGCCATTGCCATAGGCGTTTCTTCTGCAAGCTGAAATTTAACATCATAAATTAACTGACGCATTTGGTACTCATAGCCATCCTTAGCTTTGAGGTAGTAAGTGCTCTTTGCTGTAATCTTGATGAAATCTTCCCACAATGACAGTCTAATTAGAACATGTTTATCTCTGAAGAAACCTATGTTACATTTACCTTTGATTCCACTGTGCAGTAGAATGATTCGTCTCAGTTCTTGGATATCTGGCCAGCCATATGAGAATTTTCCCAGAACAGCATATTGCAACCCTTCGATTATGTTCATGCGAGTCACTTCTGCTTCAGTGAATTTGACAAAAGGTTGTTCATGTAGAAAAGTTTCCCTCTTGAACGGAATTGGCTCGATTGGAGCTTTCGAACTAGGGTTCACTGTCGAAGAGTTCAAAGTTGATGGTTTGAGGAGGTGACTGAAATCTAGAGGCTGTGGGTTGCTGGAGGTTGTGGTAGGAGGTTGAGAGGTGGTAGGGGGAGGTTCGCTAGCCGGTGACGCGCCGCCCCGCGTCGTTATTAGAGCTCGCGAGAGATTTCTCTCTCCAGTCGCCTCCTAGTCACTTTCTTCGTTGCCAGACCCTCTCTTTCTTCGATTTTGTTTTTGGCTAAATATAAGTTTTATTAATAGAAGAAAAGTACAAAAGTGGAGGGGGACATAAACCTTACCTCTAATAAAAGAGTAAATTTACACTTAGTCATCCTAATGTGATAACTAAATATACCTAAAATGTGGTAAGGTGTTGCATCTATGGTGGTGTGACAATTGTCTATTTCATAGTGATAGACAATCGCATTTACAAAAGCAGAGTGAGTTTGATCTAGGTCAGCTATATAAAAAAGTACATGTGTTCCTGCTTCTATTATGTGATTTAGGGATGTGATCCCCTGTATGTACATCTGATATCTAAAAGTGATTTCTAGAATTCTCAAAAGAGTGCGAGCTATCTTCAATTTTTCTTTGTCCTTGAAAAGAAAAGCCAAATTGAAGATGGCTATTTGAGTTGGATAGCAGTGTTATTTTTGCTGGTGGAAGGGCAAAGTTCTTAGTGCTTCCGTTGACTGTGTGTTGAGGCTGCTGCTGTAGAATGTATATGTGTATCCTGTGTATTCTGTTGGGTTGTCTGCTTGGCTTGGTGTTCCTTTGGGAGTTGTTGTCTTCTCTTGTTTCAGCCTTTAGGTTTATGACTGCTTTTCTGTTGGCCTTGTGTGACTGCTACTTCTAATGGTAGTTTGTTGGTGCTTCTATGTCCTGTGATGTATGCTGGCTTCGTATGTTGTTGCTATGCTGCTGAGCGAGGTCTAGTTTCCAGTGTTGCAATGTAGCTGGGGATGTCCATGATGATTGTTGTAGTTGCAACAGATTGAGCACCAAGGATGCTAATACGACACCTTGCAACTGCAACAATAATCAGGACCATTTCAAGTTGTCTACAATATTGTGGAGGGTGTTGAGTTAGTAGTGAGAATGGTGTTTGTGTTGTTTCTTCTTTGGATTCTTGTTTGCTATTGATGTTAGGGCAATTGTCTTTGTTTTGTATGCTAACTTTGATGCTTTGTAATTCTATGATCATTTATGTTGGCTTCAGAGTGTTGCTTCTGTTGATTGTCTGTTAGGTGTGCTTATGGCTCATGTAGTTGCTGTAGGCTTGGTGATTACCAGTTAATGTTGTTGTTCCTGCTAAGCTGTGTGATGACTGGGTTCTAGTGCTTTATGGTGACAGGGGGTGTCCATCTTGCTGTTCCTATGTTGCTGCTGTTATATAGTTGTGTGCTTGCTGAGTTCTTGTATTGTACGCTAGCAAGGAAGATCCATGATGATTGATGTTATTGCAACCGATAGAGCATTAGAAATGCTAATACCACACATTGAAATTGCAGCAATGATCTGGACTCCTCCAAGCTATTTGCAGAGTTGAGAAATATGCTGAGAGCAGTGATAGTTTCCTCTGAGTTAACTTTGATGATTGTGATGACTTTTGATTCTTTTCTGATGCTGTGGATTTGAAAATTGAGGCAATTGTTGCTGAGCTTCTCATGTTGCTTGTGTTTGTGTATCTGCTGAGATTGCTTAGAGTAATTGGGATCCAAATTACTAACCATAGAGGCAATGGAATGAGCATTAGAAATGCTGATAGCACACATTGCTTCTTCAGTATTAAGCTGATCCCTCACAGTGATTAACATTTCATGTGGTTGACTGTTGCTTGAATCCAGGGTGCTGGTTGCTAGAGAGGTGAGCAGTTGGTGTTGTCTGACTTCTTCTATACTGATGACTTTGATTTTGATATCATAATGATGGCAGCCCAGGTCTCCAGCATTTCCTGCAAACAACAGTACACATATTATGTGAAATCCTGCAGCCACTGTCAGTTCCCCATTGCTGGAGTTGTGTTCATGGCCTCCCCCAGGCTTCTTGCTGGTGCCATACTTTACTTGTATCCACCAGTGTACCTATAGAATTGACATACATGTTAGGAATTTGTTGAAATCATTGTTTGATCTCAAGTTCATGATCCATTATTGTGGTCTTGGATTATGTGGCTACAACACTCCAGTATTTCCTGTAAAAGGTAGCATTTTACACAGCTCCATTCTTTCTGCATCACTGTTGCTGTGTTTATGGATTCCATTAAGCTCTTTTCCGTTTGGCAGAGTTACTTCCCTCTGTTTCCTGCCACCCTTACTCTTAGATATGGACATTGACTCTTATCACTATTAACCAGCCTTCAACTTTGTGTGTCTAGATCATTAAAGCAATGGCAATATATAGGTCCAACATCCAGAGCATAGTTTGCAATATGGTCTGCCAGTCTGTTGCCTACCCTGAGTGTGTGTGCTACTACTGCATTGCATCTAGTCATCAAATCTTTGATTTCTGACAGTTTCCTGGATGGACCAAGGTACTCTCCGTTCTCCCTTTATGCTCTTCAGTAACATCATTGAGTCAGTATGGAGCTCTATTAGAGGGTGCTCATTGTGGACACAGAATCTCAGGGCCTCCAAAATAGCCTGTGCCTCAACTTCTGTGTTTTATCTTTATTGGATCTCCTTGCTGCATGCATGTATTACATCTCCCTCTTTATTTCTCAATAAAAAGCCAATTGAGCTTCTACTTGGATTACCCCTGGAAGTGCCATCTGTGTTGACTTTAATCCTCCCTTGATTGGGAAATTCCCAGATCACCTTTGTGTACTTCAAAGTGGGAGTATATTGCTCCATCATAAGAATTATATCTGGCCATTTATGGGGGATGTATTGAATACCTGGCTTTTAGACATTGATGAGTAGCTGAAGAGTAGAAGTGGTCTGATAGATTACTCTATTGATGGTGACTGTGTCACCATATTTGTAGCTATTTCTTCTCTTTCACAACTCCCATACTATCACTGAAGGTAAGCTTGCATGACTGGCTTCAGTTGATTGGCAACATCTGCAGTCCAACATTTGGTCACTGCTTGGTGCAATGTGATTCCCTGTATATCAATTCCTGCATTACTAAGGAAGTATCTCTACACGTTGGTTGCAGCATATGATGTGAAGAAAAGTTGCTGTCTTGTTTCTTCTTGTGGCTCTGCACAGCACCAACATTTAGAAGCCATGTGATAGCGCAGTTTTTGGAAGAAATCATCAAGTGGTATTTTGTTTCTCCATACTTTTCACATGAAGAAAGAAATCTTGGAAGGCAATCCTTGCACCCAAATGTTTCTGTAAGCATTGGAAGGATGACGCTTCTTTCTCAAGTATTCCCAAGCCGATTTGACAATGAAGTCACCTCTGGTTTCTAGCATCCATACAGGTTTATCAAGCACATCTGCCAGAGCTAGTGGTTTGATGTTCTCCAGTATGTGTGCAGCAAGTTCATTTGGTAGAATCTCCTTGATCTTCTCCTCATTCCAGTGGCCTTTATCCACCACATCCTGTATGTTTTGTATAGTTTCATCACATATAAACTCAGGTGGAGTAACAAATTATAGAGCTCCCAGTCCAGTCCAGTTTTCAAACCAGAATAATGAAGATCCCATTTTAGGTTGCCAGAAGATTTGGTGCTCCATGATGTTTCTGCATTCAATCATTTTCCTCTATGTATGAGATCCACCTCTCCAAGGGACAATTATAGGGTTGAGTTTTTCGCAGTACTTTTGGCTCATAAATGAACTCCACAGACTTGGTTTTGTTCTAAAGTTCCACCATAGTTTACAAAACAATGCTGTAGACATGTCATGTAGGGATCTAAACCCTACACCCCTTCCTCACATGGCAAGCGTAAGGTATTCCACGATGCCGAGTGTCTTCTTGGATTTCCAACCGAGTTGGACCAGAAGAATTGTGCAATTATCTTGTGAAGTTTATTGATCACATAGGGAGGGGGGTTTACCGCAGAAAGGAGGTGAATTTGCATCCTCTGTAACACATGTGTTATAAGCACTGCGCTACCCCCTGTAGATAGTAGTTTCCCCTTTCAGTTTTGAAGCTTATCCATCACCTTTTATATGAGACCTTGGTAGTAATCCATCTTCCTCCTCAGGTAAAAGACTGAACATCCCAGATAAGTAAAAGAGAAGTCTTGCCTCAAGATTCCTGTGATCCTTTGCACCTTGTTAATTACCTATGCTGAAGTGGAGTGATGCAGATAGACAACATACTTATTCTTGCTTATAAGTTGGCCAGAAGCATTTTCATATGCAGTCAGCACCTCCATTATCAGCTTCAGTGAAGTAGCATCTAATGAGGAGAAGATGATGGTGTCATCAGCATATGCTAGATGGTTTATCTTGGGACTCCATTTGGGTAAACCAAATCCACAAAAATAGAGATTTGAGTGTAGAGCATTGAGCCCTCTGGACATAGCCTCTGCTTCCATTATGAATAGAGCAGGTGACAGAGGGTCACCTTGCTTGACTCCTCTTGTGGATTTAAAGAAACCATGTGGCTCTCCATTGAGCAGTACAGAGTACCAATTGTTTGCCACAATCCCATATACCAAGCCAATGAATCTCTCTTCAAATCACATCTTCCTCAGAACCTTTGTCAAGAAAAGCCATGACAATCTATCATATGCTTTTGTAATATCCAGTTTGGTTGCAACATTAGGGCCTGCTTTGGTTCTCAATCGAATGTCTGTTATTATCTCTTGAGTTAAGAGCACATTTTCTACTATGCTTCTACCTTTTACAAAACCAGCTTGTTCTTCAGAGATTAGCTTTGATAGAATACTTACCGGTCTGTCATGAACTACCCTGGAGAAGATCTTGTTGATGAAGTTGCTGAGGCTTATTGGTCTCATGTCTGAAAAAGTCTGCACTTCCTTCTTCTTTGGTAGTAACACCAGGTTTGTGTGTGACACACTTAGGAAGAGTATGGCCATTAAAGATTGCTTTCACCATATCAACTATGTAATTCTCAATTATCTCCCAGCATGATTGATAAAAGCACCCAGTGAAGCCATCTGGTCCACCAGCACTTTTTGCATTAAGCCCAAAAACTGCTTCTTTAATTTCCTCCTTTGTTGGTTGCTGCATTAGTAGAGAGTTGTCTGCACTATCCACCAATGTAGGAATATGCTTCAGGATTTCAAATGTTGTAGGGGTGGTGTCCTCATGAAATTGTGCTTTGAAATAATTGATTGCTTCCTTTGCTATTTCAACATTATCTTCTAGCCATGTGCCCATGCTGTCCTGTATTATTTTAAGCTGCAATCTCTTCTTCTGCCATTTACTTGTGCATGAAAGAACTTTGAGTTTCTATCACCATCTTTAAACCATGTCATGCCAGATTTTTGCTTCTAGAATTCTTCTTCTAATGTTAAGTACCTGATCAATTTAGCTTGTACCTTTTGTAGTCTTGTTCTGTTTTAAACAGTAGGGTGCAGAATTGAGCTTCATGTACTCTGACCACTTCCTCCAAGCTTGCTATCTTTTGAAAGATGTCTCCATATGTTGCTTTGCTCCATGTTGATAAGGCTTTTTTCAACTTCTTCAGTTTGTGATTAAATATAATGAAAGGATCCCCAATGAAATCTACTTTCCGATGCTCTCTTACCACATCTCCGAAAGAGAGGTGCTTTATCCAGAAATTGAGAAATCTGAAAGCCTTCTTTGTTGGTGCAATATCCTGGTTGCAAGTTAGCAGCATCTGACAGTGATTTGAATCTATTTTTGGCAAATGAGTGACCTCTATTTGTGGCAGCCACTGTTGGAATTCACAGTTAGCTAGGCATCTTCCCAGCCTTTTGAATATGCAGTCTTCCTAAGCTCTCCCATTCCACCATGTGTATATGCTCCCTTTAAAACCAAGTTTAGAAAGATTACAAGTGTTGATGCAGTGTCTGAAGTCTTCAACTTCATTGAGGGATACTGGAAGTCCACCTAACTTTTCTTCCTCATCCCATATCTGATGCAAATAAATTTGATCAAGTGTTATCAATGACATCTATGAACAAGACAAGAAAAGGCGTTGGTTAGCCTTGGAGAAGATCCAAGAGTCCATAAATCTTGCTGTGGACGAATCTTGGGCTGAAGATGTATATTTGTATTTATGTTGTATTATTGTGTAGTTATTGAAGACATTAATTCTTACTTGTTTGGTCCTGCGTGACTATTTCTTAAACTTAGCCAAATTGTGGCCTTTTTGTTAATTAGTTGTTTCCTAGTTGATTTAGGTTAACTAGTTATTCTTTTCCTAGTTGATTTAGGTAAAGGCTCATTCTATATAAGCCTAAACACTTCATTATTTTGATACCCTTTGACATTATTATCAATCAAAAACCGGCAGCACATTGCTCCCAAAATCGTGTGAATTAACTTGTCCAATTTTGGTGTGATTCAAAATTGAACTTGTTCCTTTGTTTGATCGAACAGTTTGCAAGACCATCGTTGTCTTGAGGGTTGTTCGTATAGTATAGGTACTCAGTGACTTTATCAAGAAGGTAAGTAGATGAGTTCCTACTTGTTGTCTTGATAGTTCATTGAGCGTCTTGCTTCTATCTTTTGTTTTCTTGTTTCCGCCTTTTATATTGCATCAGTTGGTATCAGAGCTTGGAAAGGGTTTATTCTTACAATCCCAATCTGTTCTTCGTGCCTTAGTTTAGGTTCTATCTTAAATTTAGTTTTTCAAAAAAAAAAAAAAAAACGTGAAAAAAAAAATGAGAAGAAAATAAAAATGTGAATTAAAAAAAAAAGAAAGAAAAACCAAAAATTGTGTTGTTGAAGTTCTTGAAGAGTCTTACGTTGTTCTTGAAGAGGTTCTTGAATCCTCAAACGTTCTTAACAAGATTGCATTGAATTCTTGAGGTTCTTGAACATTAATTTGTTGTTCTTGAAGGGAGGCTTGAAAAAACGTGTAAGAGCAGCCTAAAACGTATTAGGGAGGCCAAATTTGAGGAGGAGAATAGGAAACTCTAATTCTAGTCCAAGAAGGAAACAACTCCCAATCCAAAATGGAGAAGTTTCAAGGAGTTGAAATTCTATTTGAACAAGGAGAGGAGGGGCTAATTTGTGTTGGAAAAGGAATGGGGGGAACCCAAAATCCTAAGGGCTAAGGAGAAAGGATTGGTCTTCTCCAAACTAAAGTGGGAAAGCTTCTAAAATTTCCTTATCTCTTCAATTTCGAAATTCTTCTTAATTTCACTACTTCTAATTAGTAATTCTTAGGTAATTTCCCTACTTAAGTAATTACTAATCTTTGAGCTTGTAGGACCTCGTGCTAAAACTCAAAATTTCCACTTTCGTAGATAATTCTTGGCTTCTTGTGCTCACATAAAAAAAAGCTGTCCGCCTATCGAGTCGCATAACTTCACTCACCCCGAAAAAAACTATTGATCTTGTGAACTTGAAAGGTTGCTAAGGAACTTGGTCAATTAGAGGAAGCCAATTTAAAGACAAGTGTGAAATCCTACCCAAAAATTTGAGTGAACCCGAGAGTCATTCAAAAAGTGAGAGAGAGAATTTTAACTAACCTTAACAGATTCTCTAGTTTTGTTTCTTTTGCAGGTACATGGCTACAAAAGGAGAAAAGGTTGTGACCAATATTACTTTAGCCGAGCTAGGGGCTGAAGTAAAGGCACTTAGTATCCGAGTGGAGAACCTTGAAAGAACTACTTTTATTTGGAAGAATACCGGGGAAGGAACTAGTGATGGTTCTACCTTAAGACATGAACATGATTGTACTGTTTGTGAGGTAGAGAGTGACGAGGAGATTGAGGAAGATAAGGGAGCTGATTTGATCGAGTGTGACAATGAAGTTTCTACTAACGTTCACCCCTTGCCTAGTGTTGTTAGTGTTGTTTTGCAGGAATACAGGGACATGTTTCCCGAGGAGATATCGAGTGGACTACCTCCGTTGAGGGGGACAGAACACCAAATTGACTTTGTTCCGGGTCACAAAATCCGAACAAACCCGCATATCGAAGCAATCCACAGGATACTAAGGAGTTGCAACGACAAGTGGATGAGCTATTGAGTAAGGGGCTAGTTCGAGAGAGTCTAAGTCCGTGTGTCGTACCTGTGATCTTGGTTCCAAAGAAAGACGGCACCTGGAGAATGTGCGTTGATTTCCGAGCCATCAACAAGATAGCGGTAAAGTATCATCATCCTATCCCCAAATCCGTATGAAATCGAGTGATGAGTGGAAAATTGCATTCAAGACCAAGTTTGGTCTATATGAATGGTTGGTGATGCCTTTTGGTCTCTCC
>MCJB01048549.1:0-26285 GCA_002018475.1 Nicotiana obtusifolia
ACTCGATCATCTCATGCCCTTGGATTTTACATTGTTTACAGTATTTTGGTAGATGGTCGTACTGTATTTTGATCCATTCTGTTCGAATTTCCCCTGTTAATTCATTTTCTATATCAAGCCTCACTTTTTGGGGTAATTCCGATAGCAGATTCACCAAAACTTTAACCCTAGCACAGCTTGGCCTTGTTTTGTTTAGAGTAGCTGCATCCAAGTGTAGGGGTTTGCCTACTGCAGATGCCAAAGAAAATAAACATTCCTTCACATAGTAGATCGGAAGAAGATGCGGGAAGGAAATCCATGCCATAGCCATCGACGTTTCTTCTCCAAACTTAAACTTAGTATCATATATAAATTGCCTCATCTGATACTCCAGTCCGTCCTTTACCTTGAGATAATAGGTGCTTTTTGAAGTGATTTTTATGAAATCTTCCCATAGGGTTAGCCTAATCAACACATGCTTATCCCTGAACAGACCTATGTTACACTCTCCTCGGATGCCACACTGGATTGGAATGATTTTTCTAAGCTCTTGCAAGTCCGGCCACCCGTAAGAGAATTTGCCCAGAACCGCGAATTGCAGTCCTTCAATGACATTCATATGAGCAACTTCGGCTTCCGTGTACTTGATAATCAGTTGGCCATGCATGTATGTTACCTTCTTGATCGGAATTTGTTCGATTTCTTCGCTAGGGTTCGATTTTGGGGTGGGATTTATCATTTCTGGTTTGAGTAGTTGGGAGTAATCCAGGGGTTTTTGGGTTGCTGGGTTGGGATTTGTTGTGATTGGGGAGGTTTGGGGTGGCCGGCCAGCCGGAGTGTCGCCGGCCGGCATCGCCATTGACAGCGTTGGTGATATCGCGAAGGTTCTGTTTATTTCTCTCTCTTATCGCGTTGGTGTCACGACCCTAACCCCGAACCCGGTCGTGATAGCACTACGATGTATAATCCGGGGTTTCAAACCCTCAGAACATCATTTACAGTCACTACTCACCTCGAACCGGCTAAATCCCTAGCCCCCAAAATCTTTGCCCCTCGAATTGGCCTCCACGCCCGTCGATTCTACCCAAAATCAGAACGAATACGTCAGAATATGCTGAGGGGACAAAGCCCAAGCGTAAACAATCGAAAAATACCAAGAAATTCCGAAATTAGCAAAACCCGAGCCCCGGGCCCACTTCTCGAAGCTCAGAAATTTCCACATCAACGGGTTCCTTATCTCCAAACGAGTTCAACCATATAAAAATTATCGAATTCCGACATCAGATCGACCTCCAAATCTTAACTCTAAACTTAAGGATTTTTTTTTTCACAATTTTTCCAACTTAATCACCAATTAAATACTAAAAATAGCGATATACTGGGGTAATTTGACCAAAGTTGAGTTAAGAACACTTACCCCGACCCGAAAGTCGCCTCAAAATTCGCTTCAATCCGAACTCTATAGCTCCAAATATGTTTTAAAATGGCCGAAATCCCCTCTTTTAAAAATCTGTCCAAGCAAGTCTCATTTGGACATATTTTCGAGGCTGATTTTGCTGTGATTTAGGGCGTTTTGGAGATGTTTCTTAGATGGTAACAACAGTGGGTTTTACATAGCCAATGGTTACTGGTTTCTATTTATAAAGGGTCAAAAATCGGGACAAAAACGCCCCTTTCAGGTTTAAAATGCGACCACATTTCTGTCGCATATCAAACATGCGGTTCGCATCTTTTATATGGCCATCGCAGTTTGTAATCCTTGTTTTCATCGTATTCAGTGTGAGGTATGGTTTGCGGTCCGCATTGTAGAAATGCGACCGCATATGAGACTGCATTTTTTACGTCGATCCTTGCCTAAAAATCTGTCTTGGTATGCGATCTCAGTGTGAGATATGCGGCTCGCATTGTGGAAATGCGACCGCATATGAGGCCGCATTTTTGACGTCGATCTTTGCCCAGAAATCTGTCTTGGTCTGCGATCTCAGTGTGAGATATGCGGCTCGCATTGTAGAAATACGAGTGCATATGAGACCGTATTTCTGACGTCGATCTTTGCCCAGAAATCTGTCTTGGTCTGCGATCTCAGTCTGAGATATGCTATTCGCATATGGGGTTTGCGATAGCATAACCTGCTTTGCGATGCCTTTTTGCTCTTTTACATAATTACAAAAGGAAATAGCGTTTAAAACAAGCAAAAACCTCAGCGATTAGTATCAAATGTCCTTCTCCGGCACAACAAGTCGTCACATTTAGCACAGAGCTCGGGGGTTAATACTGACCACCCGATGTATAAGGAATTTATGGATTTCATAAAATCCAAAAAGGAGGGTAATAACCCACCTTCATACTCAACAGTCTTAACAGAAGAAGGCCATGAAGGAAATGAGGTTTATAGCCAAAGTTCACAAAAAGAATTAATAATTCTTTTAGAACAATCTGACCTCAAATGGAAGGATAATCCCTGGAAAATAATGGCTAGGTACTTGGATACGGCATCATATGCCTCAACTACTTATAAGTACAGGATGAATTATGAGTTGATTTTACTATCAACTGGCTCAGCTGAAATTCAGCATTTCTATCCTTCTACTACGAAGAAAGTTTATAACTTTTCCAAAATGATAATCAAAAAGATTATTCCCTCAGATGAATGGGGTATCAGTACGTTAAAAGCAATGGATTATATCCATCCAGAACAGAAAATAACTGTTAAATTTAATTATTCGAATTATATCTAGAGTTTCCATAAGACTTTCTTATATGAGAATGCTAATAGAAAACATTCCTAGTTTATCAAGATCTGCCCAAATATATTTGAGCAAAATTTACCTAATTGGTTTTGCGATTGGTGGATTTTATATGGTCCATCAATAGAAATATTACCAGAAGTTCTTAAGAATTTATATACTCAATGGGTAGAAATATCGCCAAAATTAATAGCTTTACAGAAGGATAATATATTTTTCGAGGGTATGGCCCTTATGTATTTTTTTTTATAGAATTTTCAATCCCATGGATTATGAAATGGGATAGAGAAGTTAGTCAAACTAGTAGGGGATTTTTGTGACGACCCGGTAAATCGTCTCATGGGTTACTGCTCCGTCTTCCCCAATATTTGTATCATTATGCGTTGTTATCAGTGTTTTAGGTAATTTAATTGAGTAAAGTGCATTCGGAGTGAAATCGGTAAAAAATGAGACACTTAGTCTCTTTCAAGGAGGCTTAAGTTGTAAAAGACAACTGTATGTTGACTTATGAGTTAGAAGGCTCGGATGTGAACTCCGATGATTCAGTTAGTTTCGGGAGAGGATTTATGACTTAGGAGAGTGGTCGGAATTAGTTTTGGAGGTTCCGTGTAGAATTAGGCTTGAATTGGTGAAGTTAGAATTTTGGTGATTTCCGGTTGATAGGCGAGATTTTGATCCAAGGGTCGGAATGGAATTCCGAAAGTTGCTGTAGCTTAGATATGTTATTTATGACTTTTGTGCAAAATTTCAGGTCATTCAAGAATGGTTGATGGAGTTTAACTTTGGCATTTCAAGAATGTGTCGATGTCGTATCTTAAAAAATAAGTGGTATAATATTATGCAAATAGACTCCAAATTCAGTTTTAATTGAAGCATTACGAAATTTCTAAGTCATAGCAAAAAGAATCGTCCAATTCGGACATCATATGAGAAAGTTATGCCTATTTTTGTGTCAAGGAAAAAAATCTACAGAAATGTCAGAAATAAGAACCGTAGAACGTGAAATGCGAACCGCATTTTTGACCAGGAAATCGCAAACTGAGACAGATTTTGGGGCGAGATTTGCGACCAAAAATGCGAACCGCAAAGGTGAAATGCGAACCGTATTTTTGGCATAGAGAATCGCATTTTTGACCTGACAGGGGTGTTTTAACCCGATTTTTGATGCTTTTTAAGTAGAACTCAGTGTTCATTTTGCCCTACAAGACCCATATTCGTTACCCACGAAGAGGAACACCTCCAAACACTATAGAATCACCATAAATCAACCTCAAAACTATATCCAAAGGAGATTTTCATGGACAAATTCTTAAAGGAAGAGTTTTGGTCATCCTAAACATACTTGGAGCTAGAGAGCTCGGATTGAAACAAGTTTTTAAGCAATTCTTGGAGGGTTTCCAAGAGAAACATCGGGGTAAGTATCCTAACTCAATTTTGAAGGAATTACCTAAGATTATAGTTGTTTTTAGCATTTTTACTGGTATTTTAAGTTGGGAAAAATTGCGAAAAACTCTAAGGCTTAGGTGTGAGGGTTAGAGGTCGATCCGGTGTCGGAATTCGACAAATTTTATATGGTTGAACTCGTGAGAAGATAAGGAACCCGTTGGGGGTGAAAAGTACTGAATTTCGAGACGTGGCCCCGGGGCTTGGGTTTTGCTAATTTCGGGATTTCTTAGTAAATTTGATTGTTTTTTCTTGGGTTTTATTCCCTCAACATATTGTGATGTAATTGTTCTGAATTTGGATAGATTCGACGCACGTGGAGGCCAATTCGAAGGGCAAAGGCATTGCGGGCTAAGGATTTAACCGATTTGAGGTGAATAATGTTTGTAAATGATGCCCTGAGGGTTCGAAACCCCAGATTCGCACCTCATAGTGCTATGTTGAGGTGAGGTACATGCTCGATGATGAGCATGGGGTTGTTTACTTCTGGGGATTGGGACTTGGTCCATCCCGATTGATGATTTCTACTACATACTTGATTGAAATCTAATTGATATCATTGTGATTTGGGCTACTTGCCATATTTGGGCTTCACGCCGGTTATGTGAACCATTCAGGGGTAGTTGTCATTTTGTACTAAATCATATTTGGGCTTCGCGCCAGTTATGGAACCCTTCAGGGGTAATTTTCATTGTTTATTACATCATATTTGGCATCTCGCCGGTTATGTGAACCCTTCAGGGGTATTGTTGCCGCATTGATTCATTTCATAAACTCAGTTTTGAAACTCAAATGATATTTTCAAATGATTTTTATTGGATCGGGTGGCACGCCGCCACGGAATATAAATTGGATTGGGTGGCACGCAGCCACGGAATATAAATTGGATTGGGTGGCACGCCACCACGAGATATAATATGCATGGATCGGGTGACACGCCGTTACGAGATATTGCACTACTGAACCCCCCACAGTAAGCGTCGGGTACCCAGGGAACGGGTGGCACGCCGCCACGATAGTCATGACTTGCATTGCATCGCATTGCATTTTGGTTGTGTTGGTGTTGTTTCCATTTACTTCACGTTATCTATTTGATATGTTACATGTTTTTACTGTTCCATCGTGGATTGCTTTATGACTTAGGTGTTTCTTACTTTCAGTCATTATTTATATGTATTACTCACGGAGTTGGAAGTACTCACATTACTCCCTGCACCATGTGTGCAGATTCATGCGTTATCGGTTCCGCCCCGAGGTACTGACTACTACTATTGTCAGGGTGGTGATTATGAGATTATGAGGTAGCTGTTGGCGTTCGCAGCCCGTATCTCTTTTATTTTGTTGTTTACAGTTTCTTCAAACAATTGTGCCAAAGATATTGTAATAGTTATTTTATTATAAGGATTTCAATAGTGGCTCATGACTTTGTGACACCTCGATCTGAGGGTTGTAGTCGGGATGATTTACTATATTTTTCCGCAAATTACTGTTATTAAACCCTATTTATATTATTTTCATATTGTCTAACGGTTTGAGTAAAGTTTAGTTGGATTGGCTGGCTCTTGTCTTCATGAGAGGCGCCATCACGACCGGGTTGGGATTTTGGGTCGTGACAGCTTGGTATCAGAGCCTAGGTTACATAGGTCTCACGAGTCATGAGCGGGTTTAGTAGAGTCTTGCGGATCGGTACGGAGACGTCTGTACTTATCTTCGAGAGGCTGCAGAACCCTTTTAGAAAAATTCCATATTCTTGAAATTCTTGTTGTGCGAACTTGTTGATCCGAGCACTAAAACTTCTGCTATCCTGTTCTCTCACAGATGGTGAGGCCGCGAACTACTGGATGAGGTGGACGACCACCAGTACCACCCACTGAGGCCACCATAGGCCGTGGACGCGGTCGTGGTCGTGGTAGAGGCAGAGCAGCGAGGGCAGCATCTGTTGATCCACCAGCTGCCCCAGCTCAGGAACAGGCTCCAGCAGCACCAGCTCAGGAACCAGCTGTGCCTGCAGCTATTCCAGGTCTTCAGGAGACCTTGGCTCAGATTTTTACCGTTTGCACTAGCCTAGCTCAGGCGGTTTCAGCCACTGCAGCCGCAACTACTTCTCAGGCCGGGGGAGGCAATCAAACTCCAGTTGCCCGTACACCTGAGCAGGTAGTGCAGGGACTTCATATGCCGGGGGCACCTCCAGCCCAGCCAGTTGCACCGGCTCAGGAATTCATAGTACCAGTTATGCCGGACGATGAGCAGCATCGTCTTGAGAGGTTTGGCAGACTCCAGCCTCCGTCATTCAGTGGTGCTGAGGGCGAGGATGCCCAAGGTTTTCCTGACAAGTGTCAGCGAATGCTCCGGACAGCCGGGATTCTAGAGTCTAGTGGTGTGTCATTTACCACATTTCAATTCATGGGAGCTGCCTTTAATTGGTGGGAGGCTTATGAGAGACGTAGATCGGTTGATGCAGCGCCCCTTACGAGGCAACAGTTCTCCACTCTTTTCTTGGAGAAGTATGTGTCGCAGTCCCGCAGAGAGGAGCTACGTAGACAGTTTGAATGGCTGCGACAGGGGGATATGCTGTCTGGATGGTTCCGACTGATCGTGAAAGGATCAGGAGGTTTGTGGATGGCCTTAACTACCATCTCCATATTCTTATGACCAGGGAGAGAGTATTGGGTGCTACTTTCGAGGAAGTGGTTGATATAGCTCGCGATGAGACGGTTCGCCGTCAGGAGCGAGAGGAGAGGGAGGCTAAGAGGCCTCGAGGATCGGGTAATTTCAGTGGTACTCCTTCGAGAGGCCACTTTCAGCAAGGTAGAGGCCGTTCATTCAGGCTTGCTCAGTCAATAAGCCCAGGGTATAGCGGGGCATCTACAAGTCGTGATTATCATGGGTTGCAGCAGGGCCAGTCAACACTTAGCGCCCTTCCAGCTCATTCTCCGTCAGCCCAGGGTCCGTCTAGACCGAGTGGTCAACCCTCGACTTCTGCTCCAGTTACTTTATCACCCGCTCAGCCAGCTAGGGGCAGTGGTCAGGCAGCTAGAGGTCGCCCTAGAGGGGGAGGTCGAGCAGGCGGTGGCCAGGCTCGATTCTATGCTATTCCAGGCAGGACAGATGCCAGTGTTTCTGATGCTGTTATTACAGGTATTGTTTCGGTCTGCCACATAGATGCCTCTGTATTATTTGATCCCGGTTCCACTTATTCATATGTGTCTTCCTATTTTGCTCATTATTTGGGTACGCCCCGTGAGCTTCTTGCTCTACCTGTTCATGTGTCTAACCCGATGGGTGACACTGTTATTGTGGACCGTCTGTATTTGGTCGTGTGTAGTAACTATTGGGGGTTTGGAGACCCGAGTGGACCCATTGCTATTAAGCATGGTAGATTTTGATGTTATTTTGGGCATGGATTGGTTATCTCCATGTCGTGCTATTTTAGACTGCCATGCTAAGACAGTTACTTTGGCTATGCCGGGTGTGCCACGGATCGAGTGGCGTGGCGTGACTGACTATATTCCCGGTAGGGTGATATCATACTTGAAAGCCCAATGTATGGTTGGGAAGGGTTGCCTTGCATACCTAGCGTTTGAAAGGGATGTTGGAGCTGAGACTCCAAGCATCGATTCTATTCCAGTTGTGCGGGATTCTCCCGATGTATTTCCTGCAAACCTGCCGGGCATGCCACCGGACAGGGATATTGATTTTGGTATTGACCTGGTGCCAGGCACTCAGCCTATCTCTATTCCACCGTATCATATGGCACCAGCAGAGTTGAAAGAATTAAAGGAGCAACTTCAGGAACTCCTAGATAAAGGGTTCATTCGCCCTAGTGTGTCACCTTGGGGTGCACCAGTTCTATTTGTGAAAAAGAAAGATGGCACGATGAGAATGTGCATCGATTATAGGCAATTGAACAAAGTAACGATCAAGAACAAATATCCCTTGCCTCGCATCGATGATTTATTTGACCAGCTTCAGGGAACACGAGTGTTCTCTAAGATTGATCTCAAGTTCAGGATATCACCAGTTAAAGATCAGGGATGCAGATATTCTTAAGACTGCGTTCCGGACTAGATATGGCCACTATGAGTTTCTTGTTATGTCTTTCGGGCTAACCAATGCCCCAGCAGCGTTCATGCAGTTAATGAACAATGTATTTCGGCCTTATCTGGATTCGTTCGTGGTGGTATTTATTGATGATATTCTGGTGTACTCGCGTAGCTAGGAAGAGCACGCAGAACATCTACGAGTTGTATTGCAGAGATAGGGGGAGGAGAAGCTTTATGTAAAATTCTCCAAGTGTGAGTTTTGGCTCAATTAAGTGGCTTTCTTGGGGCACGTGGTGTCCAGCGAGGGTATACAGGTTTATCCAAAGAAGATAGAGGCGGTTCAGAGTTGGCCTAGACCGTTCTCAGTCACCGAGATTCGTAGCTTTCTCGGGTTGGCAGGCTATTATCGCCGGTTTGTTCAGGGTTTCTCATCCATCGCATCACCCTTGACCAAATTGACTCAGAAGGGTATTCCATTTGTATGGTCGGACAAGTGTGAGGAGAGCTTTCAAAAACTCAAGACAGCCCTAACCACAGCTCTAGTATTGGTTCTACCATCAGCCTCAGGTTCGTATACCGTCTATTGTGATGCCTCGAGAGTTGGGATTGGTTGTGTACTAATGCAGGAGGGTAGAGTTATTGCTTATGCTTCTCGTCAATTGAAGCCTCATGAGAAAAACTATCCCGTGCATGATTTGGAGCTTGCTGCCATAGTGCATGCTTTAAAGATTTGGAGGCACTACTTGTACGGTGTATCTTGTGAAGTGTTCACTGATCATCGTAGCCTTCAACATTTGTTCAAGCAAAAAGGTCTTAATCTGAGGCAGCGGAGATGGTTAGAATTGCTCAAAGATTACGATATTACTATACTATACCATCCGGGAAAGGCCAATGTGGTGGCCGATGCTTTAAGCCAAAAGGCAGTGAGTATAGGGAGTTTGGCATACATTCCAGTTGGAGAGAGACCTCTCGCAGTCGTTGTCCAGACCTTGGCTAATAGGCTGGTGAGATTAGACATCTCGGAATCTAATCGGGTGTTGGCTTGCGTGGTTTCTCGGTCTTCATTATACGATCGCATCAGGGAGCGTCAGTATGACGATCCCCATTTGCTTGTCCTTAAGGACAGAGTCCAGCATAATGATGCTAAAGATGTGACCATCGGCGACGATGGAGTGTTGAGGATGCAGGGCCGGATTTGTGTGCCCAATGTGGATGGGCTACGGGAGTTGATTCTGGAGGAGGCCCATAGTTCACAGTATTCTATTCATCCGGGTGCCGCAAAGATGTACCAGGATTTGAAGCAACATTATTGGTGGAGAAGGATGAAGAAGGATATTTTGGGATTCGTAGCCCGGTGTCTCAACTATCAGCAAGTAAAATATGAACATCAGAGGCCGGGTGGTTTGCTTCAGCAGATAGCTATTCCCAAGTGGAAAATGGGAGCGAATCACTATGGACCTTGTTGTTGGACTCCCACAGACTTTGAAGAAGTTCGATGCTATTTGGGTGATTGTGGATCGGCTAACCAAGTCCACACACTTCATTCCTGTGTGTACCACCTATTCTTCAGAACGGTTGGCAAGAATTTATATCCGAGAAATTGTTCGGCTGCATGGTGTTCCAGTTTCTATCATTTCAGATAGAGGTACTCAGTTCACTTCGCTGTTTTGGAAAGCCGTGTAGAGGGAATTGGGCACTCAGGTGGAATTGAGCATAGCATTTCATCCTCAGACAGATGGGCAGTCAGAACGTATCATTCAGATATTGGAGGACATGATGCGTGCATGTGTTGTTGATTTCGGAGGCTCATGGGATGATTCTGCCTCTTGCAGAATTCTCCTATAATAACAGCTATCAGTCAAGTATTCAGATGGCTCCGTACGAGGCTCTGTATGGGAGACGGTGTAGATCTCCGGTTGGTTGGTTTGAGCCCGGCGAAGCTAGGCTATTGGGGACTGACTTGGTTCAAGATGCTCTAGAAAAGGTGAAGGTAATCCAGGAGAGGCTTCGTACAGCACAGTCGAGGCAAAAGAGTTATGCCGATAGAAAGGTTCGAGATGTGTCTCACATGGTTGGCGAGAAGGTCTTGCTGAAAGTTTCGCCCATGAAAGGTGTTATGAGGTTCGGAAAGAAAGGGAAATTGAATCCTCGGTTCATTGGGCCGTTTGAAGTACTTCGGCGAGTTGGAGAGGTGGCGTATGAGCTTGCTTTGCCACCCAGTCTGTCGAGTGTACACCCAGTGTTTCATGTTTCTATGCTCCGAAAGTATACTGGGGACCCGTCTCACATTCTGGACTTCAGCACGATTCAGTT
The DNA here is from genome assembly GCA_002018475.1 of Nicotiana obtusifolia. NCBI lineage: Eukaryota > Viridiplantae > Streptophyta > Magnoliopsida > Solanales > Solanaceae > Nicotiana > Nicotiana obtusifolia. The sequence continues at coordinate 10,526 of MCJB01048549.1, forward strand.
GGATGACAATTTGACTTATGAGGTGGAGCCAGTGGCAATTTTGGATCGTCAGGTTCGGAAGTTGAGGTCCAAGGAGATAGCTTTGGTAAAAGTCCAATGGAGAGGTCGGACTGTGGAAGAGGCTACTTGGGAAACCGAGCGGGAGATGCAGAGCAGATATCCTCACCTATTTGGAACTTCAGGTATGTCTCTTGACCCGTTCGAGGACGAACATTTGTTTAAGAGGGGGAGAATGTGACGACCCGGTAAATCATCTCACGGGTTACTGCTCCGTCTTCCCCAATATCTGTATCATTATGCCTTGTTATCAGTGTTTTAGGTAATTTAATTGAGTAAGTTGCATTCGGAGTGAAATCGGTAAGAAATGAGACACTTAGTCTCTTTCAAGGAGGCTTAAGTTATAAAAGTCAACTGTATGTTGACTTATGAGTTAGAAGGCTCGGATGTGAACTCCAATGATTCGGTTAGTTTCGGGAGAGGATTTATGACTTAGGAGAGTGGTCGGAATTAGTTTTGGAGGTTCCGTCTAGAATTAGGCTTGAATTGGTGAAGTTAGAATTTTGGCGATTTCCGATTGATAGGCGAGATTTTGATCCGAGGGTCGGAATGGGATTTCGAAAGTTGCTGTAGCTTAGATATGTGATTTATGACTTGTGTGCAAAATTTCAGGTCATTCAGACGTGGTTTGGTTGGGTTAAGATCAAAATAGCGATTTAGAGGATTTTGAAAACCTTAGGCTTGAATCCAACGTGAATTGGTGTTGATAAGTTGTTTTGAACGTTCCGAAGGTTGGAAAAAGTTTGAATAATGTTATGGGATATGTTGGCATGTTTGGTTGAAGTCCCGAGGGCCTCGAATGGATTTTGGATGGTTGATGGAGATTAACTTTGGCATTTCATGAATGTGTCGATGTCGTATCTTCAAGAATAAGTGGTATAATATTATGCAAATGGACTCCAAATTCAGTTTTAATTGAAGCATTAGACCGTATCGAAATTTCGGAGTCATAGCAAAAAGAATCATCCAATTCGGACATCGTATGAGAAAGTTATGCCTATTTTTGTGTCAAGGAAAAAAATCTGCAGAAATGTCAGAAATGCGAACCGCAGAACGTGAAATGCGAACCGCATTTTTGACCTGGAAATCGCAAACTGAGACAGAACTTGGGGCGAGATTTGCGACCAAAAATGCGAACCGCAAAGGTGAAATGCGAACCGCATTTTTGGCATAGAGAATCGCATTTTTGACCTGACAGGGGTATTTTAACCCGATTTTTTATGCTTTTTAAGTAGAACTCATTGTTTATTTTGCCCTACAAGACCCATATTCGTTACCCACGAAGAGGAACACCCCCAAACACTATATAATCACCATAAATCAACCTCAAAACTATATCCAAAGGAGATTTTCATGAACAAATTCTTAAAGGAAGAGTTTTGGTCATCCTAAACATACTTGGAGCTAGAGAGCTCGGATTGAAACAAGTTTTTAAGCAATTCTTGGAGGGTTTCCAAGAGAAACATCGGGGTAAGTATTCCTAACTCAATTTTGAAGGAATTACCTAAGATTATAGTTGTTTTTAGCATTTTTACCGGTATTTTAAGCTGGGAAAAATTTCGGAAAACCCTAAGGCTTAGGTGTGAGGGTTAGAGGTCGATCCGGTGTCGGAATTCGACAAATTTTATATGGTTGAACTCGTGAGAAGATAAGGAACCCGTTGGGGTGAAAAGTACTGTATTTCGAGACGTGGTCCCGGGGCTCGGGTTTTGCTAATTTCGGGATTTCTTAGTAAATTTGATTGTTTTGCTTGGGTTTTATTCCCTCAACATATTGTGATGTAATTGTTCTGAATTTGGATAGATTCGACGCACGTGGAGGCCAATTCAAAGGGAAAAGGCGTCGCGGGCTAAGGATTTAGCCGATTTGAGGTGAGTAATATTTGTAAATGATGCCCTGAGGGTTCAAAACCCCGGATTTGCACCTCATAGTGCTATGTTGAGGTGAGGTACATGCTCGATGTTGAGCATGGGGTTGTTTACTTCTGGGGATTGGGACTTGGTCCATCCCGATTGATGATTTCTACTACATACTTGATTAAAATCTAATTGATATCATTGTGATTTGGGCTACTTGCCATATTTGGGCTTCACGCTGGTTATGTGAACCCTTCAGGGGTAGTTGTCATTTGTACTAAATCATATTTGGGCTTCGCGCCGGTTATGGAACCCTTCAGGGGTATTTTTCATTGTTTATTACATCATATTTGGCATCTCGCCGCTTATGTGAACCCTTCAGGGGTATTGTTGCTGCATTGATTCATTTCATAAACTCAGTTTTGAAACTCAAATGATATTTTCAAATGATTTTTATTGGATCGGGTGGCACGCCGCCACGGAATATAAATTGGATCGGGTGGCACGCCGCCACGAGATATAATATGCATGGATCGGGTGACACGCCGTCACGAGATATTGCGCTACTGAACCCCCCACAGTAAGCGCCGGGTACCCAGGGAACGGGTGGCACGCCGCCACGATAGTCATGACTCGCATTGCATCGCATTGCATTTTGGTTGTGTTGGTGTTGTTTCCATTTACTTCACGTTATCTATTTGAGATGTTACATGTTTTTACTGTTCCATCGTGGATTGCTTTATGACTTAGGTGTTTCTTACTTTCGGTCATTATTTATATGCATTACTCCCTGCACCATGTGTGCAGATTCAGGCGTTATCGATTCCGCCCCGAGGTACTGACTACTACTATTGTCAGGGTGGTGATTCTGAGATTACGAGGTAGTTGTTGGCGTTCGCAGCCCGTATCTCTTTTATTTTGTTGTTTCCAGTTTCTTCAAACAATTGTGCCAAAGATATTGTAATAGTTATTTTATTATTAGCATTTCATTAGTGGCTCATGACTTTGTGACACCTCGATCTGAGGGTTGTAGTCGGGATGATTTACTATATTTTTCCGCAAAGTACTGTTATTAAACCCTATTTATATTATTTTCATATTGTCTAACGGTTTGAGTAAAGTTTAGTTGGATTGGCTGGCCTTGTCTTCATGAGAGGCGCCATCACGACCGGGTTGGGATTTTGGGTCGTGACAATTTCCCTGCTTAAATAGAACATTTTACACAAAGTTTTGGAGTAAATTCCTCCAAATCAGCAAGGAAGGTCATATCCATGGACAAGAAACTTTGGATAATATCCATAAAGCACTTAAGAACTACAACTCAAAGAGCCATGCCAGTAGTTCGGAAATTGAAGAACTTAGCCCATTTAAACAAATAACCAGAAGACTGCAAATGAAGAAAGATGCAGTTTCAAAAAAGGAAATTCTAGCCTCCTATGTTGAAGAAATCAAGAAGGATTTAGCTAGAAACTTCACTACAGAATTCTCTGACGATGTATCCATGGCCTCAGTAGATAATACTACAGATGAGGACATATGCTTGGCCGGGGAATCACAAGAAGATCAATCAGACCAAGTTAATATTGAGGAACAGAAAGAGTTCCTAAGAAAAATAAAAGAAAATACAGAAGAATCTTCTGCACAAAAAGACAAAGGCAAAAGGACAATCATGTGATTGTCGGGAATCTACTTTTATAACGTAGTTTGTTATTTTCTCTTTTTTCTTGCTTTGTAAGCCATGATTGTAACTATTTTTTTCGGTCATTTTACTGTATATCTTTTAACTTTTATCTGGCAGATCCATTATATAAGGATCATAGGTTTCAGAGTTTTTTCTCAAGCTTTTCTTTAGGTGCTCTCTCTTTCTAGTATATCTCACTTGTAAAAACCTCTGTAATCAGCTTATATCAATAAAATCAACCTTTGGTTACAACTGAGCAGGTCTTAGGTAATTTTTAATTTTTTTATTTAATTCTAATTTCTTTTATGAAGATTAAGACTAAATGATAGGCTAAATATTTGTGTTAAACTTAGGATTCTTGAACTACCCTTGAAGCATGCTCTAGTATTAATTTGATTGCTGTATTTTTTCCGATGTTGCTTAGGTTAAAGGTATAAACCCAGGCAGTTCTGAGTTAGTCAATAAGCTCTGGTTATGGCAGCATAACCGGTGGCCTCCGCAGAACCTGTTTTTAAGCCAAGGTGGGCGTTGTAAAGGGTTAGCATGTGAGGTCGTGGTTTAGATTTACTAACTAGCTCATAATTTGACAGGGTTTCCACCTTAGTAATCCTCCCTGTAGCAAAACCAAAGATGAATACCAATTGGGTGCCGAATCGTTTGGACTTGCTTCAGGGAGGATTACTAAGGTGGAAATCCTGTCAAATTATGAGCTAGTTTGTAAACTCTAAACCACGACCTCTTATGCCAAAGTTTTGGTTACTAATATTATTACTATTATTATTATTATTATTATTATTATTATTATTATTATTATTATTATTATTATTATTATTATTATTATTATGTCTCCAAGGTGAACAACCTCTGGTCGATGGAACAATGTAGGCAAAGGAAGTCGGCAAAATGGAGGCGGTGATCCCGGACTAAAATCTATTTGATGGCTACTTTCCATGTAAACCATTTGAAAAATCCATTTCCGATTCAGTTGGGTCTGGCATAGCACTAGCAATATTATCTGTGCTAATTTTTATAACATAAATTCTATCATTTTCTCTAATCTATGAGGTAGATGCCCTTGAAGGAAAATCTACCNTTGTTGCTGCATTGATTCATTTCATAAACTCAGTTTTGAAACTCAAATGATATTTTCAAATGATTTTTATTGGATCGGGTGGCACGCCGCCACGATAGTCATGACTCGCATTGCATCGCATTGCATTTTGGTTGTGTTGGTGTTGTTTCCATTTACTTCACGTTATCTATTTGAGATGTTACATGTTTTTACTGTTCCATCGTGGATTGCTTTATGACTTAGGTGTTTCTTACTTTCGGTCATTATTTATATGCATTACTCCCTGCACCATGTGTGCAGATTCAGGCGTTATCGATTCCGCCCCGAGGTACTGACTACTACTATTGTCAGGGTGGTGATTCTGAGATTACGAGGTAGTTGTTGGCGTTCGCAGCCCGTATCTCTTTTATTTTGTTGTTTCCAGTTTCTTCAAACAATTGTGCCAAAGATATTGTAATAGTTATTTTATTATTAGCATTTCATTAGTGGCTCATGACTTTGTGACACCTCGATCTGAGGGTTGTAGTCGGGATGATTTACTATATTTTTCCGCAAAGTACTGTTATTAAACCCTATTTATATTATTTTCATATTGTCTAACGGTTTGAGTAAAGTTTAGTTGGATTGGCTGGCCTTGTCTTCATGAGAGGCGCCATCACGACCGGGTTGGGATTTTGGGTCGTGACAATTTCCCTGCTTAAATAGAACATTTTACACAAAGTTTTGGAGTAAATTCCTCCAAATCAGCAAGGAAGGTCATATCCATGGACAAGAAACTTTGGATAATATCCATAAAGCACTTAAGAACTACAACTCAAAGAGCCATGCCAGTAGTTCGGAAATTGAAGAACTTAGTCCATTTAAACAAATAACCAGAAGACTGCAAATGAAGAAAGGTGCAGTTTCAAAAAAGAAAATTCTAGCCTCCTATGTTGAAGAAATCAAGAAGGATCTAGCTAGAAACTTCAATACAGAAGTCTCTAACGATGTATCCATGGCCTCAGTAGATAATACTACAGATGAGGACATATGCTTGGCCGGGGAATCACAAGAAGATCAATCAAACCAAGTTAATATTGAGGAACTTGAAGAGTTCCTAAGAAAAATAAAAGAAAATACAGAAGAATCTTCTGCAGAAAAAGACAAAAGGCAAAAGGACAATCATGTGAAGAAGACTGAAGACCTCACAACAAAATTATTGGGGTAATACGAACAAAACGACTTTAATAAAGCACCCGACCCCACCATAAAGGATTGTCGGGAATCACTTTTATAAAGTAGTTTGTTATTTTCTCTTTTTCCTTGCTTTTTAGGCCATGATTGTAATTATTTTTGTCGGCCATTTTACTGTATATCTTTTAACTTTTATCTGGAAGATCCATTATATAAGGATAATAGGTTTCAGAATTTTTTCTCAAACTTTTCTTTAGGTGCTCTCTCTTTCTAGTATATCTCACTTGTAAAAACCTCTGTAATCAGCTTATATCAATCAACCTTTGGTTACAACTGAGCAGGTCTCAGGTAATTTTAATTTTTTTTATTTAATTCTAATTTCTTGTATGAAGATTAAGCCTAAATGATAGGCTAAATATTTGTGTTAAACTTAGAATTCTTGAACTATCCTTGAAGCATACTCTAGTATTAATTTGATTGTTATATTTGTTTCGATGTTGCTTAGGTTAAAGGTGTAAACCCAGGTAGTTTTGAGTTAGCCAGTAAGCTCTAGCTGTGGCAGCATAACCGGTGGCCTCCGCAGAACCCGTTTTTAAGCCAAGGTGGGCATTGTAAAGGGTTAGCATGTGAGGTCGTGGTTTAGAGTTTACTAACTAACTCATAATTGACAGGGTTTAGACTTCTAGTGAGTACTAAGAAATTAAAAAACACCGTCTAAATGAGAGACAACAATTAGGAGAGTTCTTTGAGCAATTTGCCAATAATAATAGTAATAGTAATAATAATAGTAATAATAGTAATAATAATAGTAATAATAATAATTATTATTATTATATGGTTTATATAATCAAAAATTCTTAACAAGGACAAATGCACAGGCAGTAAAATTTATGTTTAATAAAGATTTTAAACATGATTCCTCAAAAATGATTTTCGCAAGATGGCAAGCACGATTAGCTCCATTTGACTTTGAAATCTATTATAAAAAGAGGGTTGATTATTTCCTTCCTGATCTTTTTCCAGAGAATATTTACAAAATAATAATAAAAATAATAATAATAATAATAATAATAATAATAGTAATATTAATAATAGTAGTAGTAGTAGTAGTAGTAATAATAATAAGAATAATAATAATAATAATCAACAACAACAACAACAACAACAACAACAACAACAACAACAACAACAATAATAATAATAATAATAAGGCTAAAGATTCATATCATAGAATCCCTTAATTTTGATTCTTGTTAACAAAGCAAGGATATAATTTTGATCGGTCTAGTGATGCCGTGCGGACTATCGCCAGCCCACCAAGATCATGGTCTTATGGTATCAGAGCCTAAGAATTGCTTTGATAAGAGATTAAGAAAGTATGTATTCAACATAGATCTCTTTATGCATATGGACACCGGAGACTCTAGTATTAAAAATACTAGATTAGACGAGGTAGATATACCTCAAAACTTAGATTTGTTAAAAAAAATGGTCCATTCCCCAAGTCCCCATTAAACAAATATATGACTTTGGATGGTTTGATAAACTGTCGTCTAAACAGTTAATAAAAAAGACAGAGCAATCTCTTGCTTTAAATTCTTCGAACAGGCTATTCGTTTGTTAAACAATCGTGATATTGATGTTTATAAACATAAGTATAATTTTGTTCATATTGGTATGGTACAAATTGCCTTCAAACTATTAACTCTTAAAGGGTTACCAGAGACTTTCTTACCAGCTTTAAGAGATGCTAGAAATTTGAATTTTAGACAGTCTCTGATGGGTTCAATTGAATCTACGGTGGCTTATGGTCCTGTATATTTCAATACACAACCCAATTTACAATTATCTCTTTCAGATGTTAATATTCTAGATGCTTTAACTCTAAATGTTAAAACGCATGGTTATAACTATGCACCTGGATTTGAACTTATCTGCTTGTCATATAAGATTTATTTTTTCACTGTTAGGATTAAAACAAAGTTCAACGATCATTTCAAAAGGAAAAAGTGTTAGTAAAAGTGTTCAAAATCACAAAATTTCTTGTGTATCCTTAAGGATTTTAATCCCACCAATATTGCCCAAGGTATTCGAATTAATTCCTCCCATTATAAGAAAACTATTCTGTAATAGTAGCATTTCAATTTAATCTATTATTGTGTATTCATAAATCATTATAAATGTAAAGTTTAAATTCAAATTGTTTTTAACTATAAAAATATATTATTTTTTGTGCCACATGAACATAGGAGTATCATTAGCTACAAAATTGAAGAATAATTAAAGTATCTTCCAAGAAAATTATGGCTTACAATAATAGTCCACATGCGCACATTGAATGTTTATACTTAACTAAGTAATTAATGCCTAATACATAATACATTCAAATTTTGCCTCAGCTAGCAAGTAAGCACTCTAAGTTTGGGAGTGCATATATAAACACTTCAACTGTATAAAGTTGAACCTGTAAACACACAACGTCCTACAGGTCTAATGCATGAGTTGCAAATGCTTCTACACATGGATTAGTGACTCTATCAGAGGCTGCCAATTATTTTACACATGGAATTGAGATTAAAATAAATAGAAAACAAATTAAGATAAAATTAAAGAAGGCAAAAGATATATTTCATGTTGTGTTTTTCTTCTTTTCGAAGAACGAAAATTTTACAGCAATGGTGGTTTTTTGTTACAGTTGTGAAGGAGAAAACTTTAATTTAGGAGAAAAATACACGACTGGTCATCTTTTAGAAAGTATTAAGAAAATGATATTATTTATTGTTTATTCCATATATAGAAAATTCTAATATTGTAAAGATTTTATGCACAATTAATGAGTATCATGGGATCAGTTTTTCCTTATTTATCTCAACTACTGTTAGAACATACGCGATGCGCAGACAATTTGATAGAATATTAATTTTATGAAATTATTATTTAATATATCATATTATTTTAATAAATATTAGTTGTTATTTTATTATTTAATATAGTGTACAGAAACATAACAAAATCTATATGTTAATCAATGGATATACATTATATAGTAATCAAATAAATTATTTATTCCTCATCTATTTCTTATTATTATTATTAAATTAGCACGTACTTAGTACTATACATTTACAAATATGACTTTTTATTAACTTGTCAATTGGCTTAATATTTTGATACTACTTCTCTTTTAATATAATATAGATATATACTTTCTTACTTTGGAATTTTTTTTTTCAAAACTTATGTTATACTGTTCAGAATTCTTCAATTGTCTAAATTTATCAATAATTTTCTTGAGTGTTCTTTTTATATTTTATTTATTAATTAATTCAAAATATAAATATCATAAAATTATCTTTATCCACCTATTTCCAAATATTCTTTTCTACTGTAATATTTGATTAGTTTTTTAATTTTGTATTTACTGAAAATTTAAACAATGTAAATTTTTTCTAAATTATAAATTTTGAATTCATCAAAAGTATAAAGAAATGAGCCTTTTAATATTTTTACAAAATTTATCAATATTTTTAATATGTATATATATATATATGTATACACACACACACACACACACTTATCTTATGTATAATATCTTGATAGTATCTTTATATTTTTGTACTCTTCATTATGAAATTATGAGTTCTAGTTATGAACTAAAATTTCCTGCATGAGAAATTTAATTAATATATCTATTTTTACGCTACCGATTGGAATTTTTTTTTCTTTTTTTGGTATTCTTCATTTTTTATTACACTTTTAGTTATGTGTATATGTACGATTTTTTTCATCATAATTCTAATTATAAGTCTAATATTTTATATTTTCCCACAAATTTATATTTTATTTCGTTTTTTGTTCTTTGCTTATCTAATTGTATGGTCAATTACTTAATATTATTAAATTAACATATGAATTTTTAGTAAATTACCCGTTTAATATAATACATTAAATATAATTTTGTATTACTTTTCAAATTTAACTTGACTTTATCATGTATGACTCACTCAAATTATATCAAAATTTAATTTATCAATAATATTTTTGAGTATTATTTATTTACTTAATTTTTTCAAATAAATTTAAAGTGTGGATAGAATCACATTATATCTATTCTCCTCTTTATACATTAGTTTTTGTTCTAAAATATTTTAATTTTTTTCATTTGGTGTTTATCTATAATACGAATATTATTGTATTATTATTCTAAATAGATGGTGTTAAATTAGTTCAAAGATTAAACGGAGAAGTTCTTTTATTATATGTTATAAATCTACTAATAATTATAATAATAATTATTTTTATATTATTTTCAATAAGAAATTAAATTGAATTCATCTTCTCCTTTGTAATTAATATGAAAGTTTAATTTTTTTATTAACATTACAACATAGTAAGTTAAATTATATCTTTATATTTTTATTTATTTCTTGAAATTATTGTTTATGTTTTTCCTTTAATTTTATCTATTGTAATAGTCTTATAACTCTTCTCACGACCCCAATTCCCCTCTGTAGGATGTCGTGACGGCACCTAGTCTCTAAGACTAGGTAAGCCTAACAATATGCGGAAACATCAAATAAAAACATAAAATTTCAAAACTCAACAATTTCATCAATAGACTATAAGCTCAATACGTACAATTTCCTAAAACTCGGTGAGATATAAGTTACGAGCTCTAGATACAATGCTGAACAATCTTATACATCAATGTCTATCAAAAACATAAAGGAATAAGGAAAAACAGGGTAGAAGGGAACTCCAAGGCTTGCGGATGTGGGTAGGTGTACCTTGAACTCTCCAAAGCAACAACACATCGCACTAATATCGAGGCTGATAGGATGTACCTAGATCTACACAAAAATATGTGCAGAAGCGTAGTATGAGTACACCACAATAGTACATATTAAGTGCCAAGCCTAACCTCGGTAGAGTAGTGACGAGGTCGGATCAAGGCCCTACCGGAGATAATAAAAAACAAGACAGAGATAATATGATATAATGAAAATGATAGGGAAGTAAACAATAAAGAATTTATGGGAAATAACAACACGGAATCAAGGAAAAGCTAATACAACACGAAAGGAAAAACAACAAATTTACATGTTAAGGAAAACAAGAACCAAACAATACATCAAATAAAGAATATCAACAAGGGCACTCCCGAGGTACCGCCTCGTAGTCCCAAATCGTAAAAACAAATCGCAGTCTTTCCTTATATCACCGTGTGGGCCTTTATATTTGGTTTTCTTGAAAATCATTTTTTTTTTCGAAATAGCATCCTGCATTTTAGCCCACCTCACACCGCATGGCTTCTAGTAGCTTCCCTACTAGCCACGTGTATCAGCCCACCTTATCTCACCGCATGCATTTCAACACCCACACCTTATACCACCACATGCGTATCAATAATCACAACGGCACGGCAGTAACCTCATGCCACAATAACAACCACACGGCAGAAACCTCATGCAAATAATAACAACCGCATCGTAGAAACCTCGTGCAAACAACCAAACAATCACCTCAACAATAACATGAAAACCAAAACACAACAACTGAATAAATGATATTCTAAGGATAGCAATTTCAAGTAAAGAATTTTCATAGTTCAGTACTGAATACAGAAATCAAGAAAAGCAAGTAATTCAACTAAACATGTGATACAGGTTGCAAATAGGAGATAAGACAAGTAGCCATATGAAATTAGGCTAAACATGATGACTATAACGTGCTAAAGTAACTCAATTAACGCATAAAAAGGAAACTACGTAGCAAAAACCAGAATTTCAATATTTAGCCCGAGTACGCACTCGTCACCTTGCGTACACAGCCTTCACATATCACAAATTATCACCAAAATACCAAATCCTAAGGGGAATTTCTTCCACACAAGGTTAGACAAGTCACTTACCTCAAACCATGCTCAATCAATCAATTAGAAGGCCTTTCCTTCGATTTTTCAACTCCAAATTGCTCGAATCTAGCCAAACTATTTCATACTATAAATATAATTATAGAAAACTAATTTAAATAATAAAATAATAAACTTAGCAAAGAATTGAAAAATCACTCCAAAAAGTCGACCCGGGCCCACATCTCGGAACCCGATCAAAATTATAAAAATCAAACACACATTTGATATCGAGTCCAACCATACTAAAACTACACAAATCCGATACCAAAATCTCGCTAAAATCCCCAAAGTTTGGCCTAAAAATTTTCCTCCAAAATTTCAACCAAAATCCCTTATTAAATGATAAAATCAATCATATTAAGAGAATTTAATCAAAAACGAGTTAAGAACTCTTACGCCAACAATATCTCTAAAAATCCTTCAAATATCGCCTTAATCCAAGCTCTCAAGTCCAAATGGTGAAAAATGACATAAACCCTGGATTTTGAAATTTAAATCTGCTGCTCAGATATTCCTTCTTCGCGAACGCAGAAATTTCCCCACGTAAGAGACCCAAATTTCCTCTTATGTGAACGCGAGGGTCCACTCGCGAGCGTGGTGCACTGAGCCCACATACCTACGCGATCGCTATGAACAATCGTGCGTGAATCCCCAACCTTCTCTTCCCTTTACGCAAACGCGATCGTACCCACGCGTTCGCGATTCACTGCTACACAACTTACGCGATTGCAAACCCAAACTCGCGAGCGCGTAGAACAAAATCCTAGTTGCCACCACTAACACTTCGCGAACACGGCCCACTCTAAATCGCGTACAACAACACCAGTAAAAGAAAAACCTGCAATCTCCCAAGTTCCGAAATGCGCCGAATATGATCCGAATCACACCCGAGGCCCCTAGGACCTCACCAATTGTGACAACCCGGCTAGTCATCTCGTGAGTTACCGCTCCGTTTTTCCCATTTCTTCTTTATTATGCTTCGTTATCCGTGTTTTATGTGATCGAGTTGAGTAGTTTGCGTTCGGAGTGGGTTTGGTAAGAAATGAGACACTTAGTCTCTTTTAAGAAGGTTTAAGTTGGAAAAGTCAATCGGATGTTGACTTATGAGTTAGAGGGCTCGGATGTAAGTTCCGATGGTTCGGTTAGCTTCGGGAGGTGATTTATGACTTAGGAGTGTGATCGGAATTGGTTTTGGAGGTCCGGTGTAAAATTAGGCTTGAATTGGTGGAGTTGTATTTTGGCGATTTCCGGTTGTTAGGCGAGATTTTGATCCGAGGGTCGGAATGGAATTCCGAGAGTTGCTATAGCTTCGTATGGTGATTTCAGACTTAGGCGTTTGTCCGATTTGAAATTGGAAGTCCGTAGGACAATTCAACGCTTTTTGGCGAATGTTGGAAAATAGAAGATTTTTGGAAAGTTTGACCGAGGAGTTAACTTTTTGATATCCGGGTTGGAATCCAGTTCTAAAAATCTTCATAGGTCCGTTATGTCATTTATGACTTGTGTGCAAAATTTGAGGTCAATCGGACTCGATTTGATAGGTTTCGGCATCGAATGTAGAAGTTGGAATTTGTTAGTTTCATTAGGCTTGAATTGAGGTATGATTCGTGTATTTAGCATTGTTGGATGTGATTTAAGGCCTCGACTAAGTCCGTAATATGTTTTAGGACTTGTTGGTATATCCGAACGGGGTCCCGAATGGCTCGGGTGAGTTTTGGGTGGTTAAACGGACTATTTCATCTTTGGAAAAAATGAAAAAAATTGCAGAAAAATTGCAGAAGAAAAACTAGTGCGAGTAGTCCAGTTTGGAAGCTCATATCTTGTAATCTATAAGGAATCAGAAAAACTGTAAAACAGGAAAGTTGTAGTCCTTTGACTCTATATAAACCATTCATAATTTGGACATATATACAGAACCTTACGATAGATTAAAGTTGGCTGGTACTGCTGTTGTTTTCAGGCAGTGTGCATAACAGAAATTTCTGCTGCACGGGACTTACTTTGGAGACTTATATCTCGTAATCTGTAAGGAATTTGGAGATAATCCCAAAATGAGAGTTGTAGTCCTTTGAATCTAGTTTCCATAAAGTTAAACCATTCATCATTCGGACATTGTATAAGAAAGTTATGTTTATTTCCGTATCAGTAAAATAATTGCTATTTTTCTGGTGCTGAGGCAAATCGCAGGTATCAAATGCGATTTATAAGTCTCAAATGTCAATTTCGACTTGCTTGGACAGATTCTTAAAATAGGGGTTTCGGCCATTTTAACATATTTGGAGCTATGGAGCTCGGATTGAAGCGATTTTTGAGGCGATTTTTGGGAGATTTTCAAGGGAAATATCGGGGTAAGTGCTCTTAACTCAATTTTGGTCAAATTACCCAAATCTATTGCTATTTTTAGTATTTAATTGGTGATTTAAGTTGAAAATAATTGTGAAAATCCTTAAGTTTAGATTGAATATTTGAGGTTCGAGTTGATGTCGGGATTCGATAATTTTTGTATGGTTGAACTTGTTGGGAGATAAGGAACCGGTTGATGTGAAAACTTTTGAGTTTCGAGAAGTGGGCCCGGGGCTCGGGTTTTGCTAATTTCGGGATTTCTTAGTATTTTCGATTGTTTTTGCTTGGGCTTTGTTCCCTCAACATATTGTGACGTAATTGTTCAGAATTTGGATAGATTCGACGCACGTGAAGGCCAATTCGAAGGGCAAAGGCATCGCGGGCTAAGGATTTAGCCGGTTTGAGGTGAGTAATGATCTTAAATGATGTTCTGAGGGTTTGAAAACCCGGACGGCACATCATAGTGCTAAAGGAGGTGAGGCACGCGCTCGATGATGAGCGTGGGGTCGTTTACTACCGGGGATTGTGACTTGGTCCGTCCCGATTGATGATTTTACTATATATTTGATTGAAACTTACGTGTTATCATCACGATTTGGGTTGATTGCCATATTCGGGCTTCTTGCCGGTTATGTAAACCCTTCAGGGGTATTATTTGGGCTTCGTGCCGGTTATGTGAATCCTTCAGGGGTATTATTTGGGCTTCGTGCCGGTTATGTGAACACTTCAGGGGTATTATTTGGGCTTCGTGCCGGTTATGTGAACACTTCAGGGGTATTATTTGGGCTTCATGCCGGTTATTATTTGGGTAATTTATCACTGTCTTCTAACTGATTTTATTCATTTTTTAAATTCAGTTTTGAAATTCAAATGATATTTTTAAATGATTTTAATGGGATCGGGTGGCACGCCGCCACGAGATGTGATGTGAATGGATCGGGTGACACGCCGTCACGAGATATTGCGCTACTGCACCCCCCACAGTAAGCGCCGGGTACCCATGGGAATGGGTGACATGCCGTCACGAGATATGACTTGGCCAGTCATGATATTTTCTTTTACTTCATGTTATTGACTTGATTATTTACATGTTTTACTGTTTCATTATGGATTGTTGTATGCCTTATGTGTTTCCTTACTCTCAGTTGTTATTTATAATTATTACTCACTGAGTTGGAAGTACTCACATTACTCCCTACACCATGTGTGCAGATTCAGGCGTTATCGGTTCAGCTCCGAGACATTGATTACTGCTGTCAAAGCGGCGATTCAGAGACTACGAGGTAGCTGTTGGCGCCCGCAGCCCCGTATCTCTTTTATCTTGTTATTTCCAGTATCTTCGAACAATTGTGCCAAGATATTGTATTAGTAATCTTATTATTAGGATTTTCATTAATTGCTCATGACTTTGTGACACCCCGGTTTGGGCTGTAGTCGGGATGGTTCACTGTATTTTACCGCAAATTGCTATTATTAAATCGTACTTATATTTTTTTTTGTATTGTTTAACTGTTTGAATGAAGTTTAGTTGAATTGGCTGGCCTTGTCTTCATGAGAGGCGCCATTACGATCATGGTTAGGATTTTGGGTCGTGACAGTTTGGTATCAGAGCTTAGGTTACATAGGTCTCACGAGTCATGAGCGGGTTTAGTAGAGTCTTGCGG
>MCJB01048549.1:31922-61986 GCA_002018475.1 Nicotiana obtusifolia
TGAAAATTTTTGAACTTCGAGAAGTGGGCCCGGGGCTCGGGTTTTGCTAATTTCGGGATTTCTTGGTATTTTCGGTTGTTTTCGCTTGGGCTTTGTTCCCTCAACATATTGTGACGTAATTGTTCTGAATTTGGATAGATTCGACGCACGTGGAGGCCAATTCGAAGAGCAAAGGCGTCGTGGGCTAGAAATTTAGCCGGTTTGAGGTGAGTAGTGATTGTAAATGATGTTCCGAGGGTTTGAAACCCCGGATTTGCACATCGTAGTGCCATATTGAAGAGAGGCACGCGCTCGATGATGAGCGTGGGGTCGTTTACTAATGGGGATTGTGACTTGGTCCGTCCCGATTGATGATTTTACTACATATTTGATTGAAACTTATTTTATATCATCATGATTTGCGCTGATTGCCATATTTGGGATTCGTGCCGGTTATTTGAACCCTTCAGGGGTATTTATCACTGTTTACTCACTGTTTTGATTCATACTTGAACTCAGTCATGTTGTTCTTCCACTGTTTTACAACTCAGCCACTTTTACTCAATTTGAGCTTTAAATGATATTTTTGGGCTGAGAACTACTGTTTTACTATGCCCGAGGGGAATGTGATGATTTTCTGACTGAGTGCGGCCGAGGGCCAAATGTGAGGTTTTACTGAGTGATATAAGGCCGAGGGCCTGAGATACTTGATGTACGCCACGAGGTGGCTTGATTGATATGAGGCCGAGGGCCTAGATATATGCCACGAGGTGGCTTGATCTTGCGCTTGGGCCGTAAGGGGCCCCTCCCGAAGTCTGTACACCCCCAGTGAGCGCGGGTACCCATTGTGATATTACAGTTGGTAACAATGATAACTGTAGGTTACAGTTGGTAACAATGACAACTGTAGGTCACAGTTGGTAACAATGACAACTGCTAACCAGAGCTGGAGAGATTTTACTGTTTTAAAATGATTCTGAGCCCAGGGATATTACAGTTGGTAACAACGACAACTGTAGGTTACAGTTGGTAACAATGACAACTGGTAAACAGAGCTGGGGAGATTTTACTATTTTAAAATGATATTGAGCCTAGGGATATTACAGTTGATAACAATGACAACTGTAGGTTACAGTTGGTAACAATGACAACTGGTGACAAGAGCTGGGGAGATTTTACTGTTTTAAAATGATACAGAGCCCAGGGATATTACAATTGGTAACAATGACAACTGTAGGTTACAGTTGGTAACAATGGCAACTGGTAACCAGAGCTGGGAAGATTTTTGCTCGATTTCTCACTAATTTACTGTTTTCAAATAATGGTTTACTGCTTCATTCTGCATTGCCTTGTGCTTTACGTGTTTCCCTTACTCTCAGTCATTATTTATATGTACTACTCACTGAGTTGGAAGTACTCACATTACTCCCTTGCACCATGTGTGCAGATTCAGGCGTTATTGATTCGGCTCCGAGGCATTGACTACTACTGTCAGAGCGGTGATTCAGAGACAACGAGGTAGCTGTTGGCGTCCGCAGCCCCATATCTCTTTTATCTTGTTGTTTCCACTTTCTTCAAACAATTGTGCCAGAGATATTGTATTAGTAGTCTTGTTATTAGGATTTCGTTAGTTGTTCATGACATCGTGACACCCTGGTTTGGGCTGTTGTTGGGATGGTTTGCTATGTTTCCGCAATTTGCTGTTAGTAAGATATGTAAGTATTGTATTAATTGCTTAAAATGAGTTATGGTTTTTAATTGGCTGGCCTTGTCTTCACGAGAGGCGCCATCACGACCGGGCTTAGAATTTGGGTCGTGACAAACAGAACTATGAAAACTCCGATCCGAGGTCAACTACTCAAAAGTCAAACTTGGTCAATTCTTCCAACCTAAAGCTTCAAACATGAAATTCATTTTTCTTAACTAATTCTGATTCACCTAAAAACCGAAACCGACGATACACACAAGACATAATACATCATACGGAGCTAATCATGCCCTCAAACAATTGAGCAAAATGCAAATGCTCAAAACGACCAGTCCAGTCGTTACATTCTCCCCCACTTAAACATACATTTGTCCTCGAATGTGCCCAAAGTCGTTCCAAAGCCATCAATTCACTGTGTAATCTTACCATGCACATACGTGGGGGTGGTCCCACATCACCCAATTCATATTAGTCCGTCAACTCAATATATTCGAAGATTCTTCCTTCAACACGTAGAAACTCATAACCACTCATTAGATCAACAAGTCATGGAGTTCTCTCTCGTCCGACAAGAACCAAAGCCAAATCCTAAACCGACTTCCGATATTATTCTTCCAAACATACCGTAATCAAATCCGATAATATCTATTCTAGGTCTGATGACCTTATCTCATCAACCACAACAATTCTATTGACATGCCACACCAATACAACCTAGAGCCATAAACCGTGCAATCTATGTACTAATAAGCAACAATTCAAGTGTACTCAAACATGGAAAAATGACTCAATGAGAGAATTGTCCGCAAGCTCAAAAATTACCATCACAATGCAATGCTATGAACCCATCACATACAGTAGAACCAAGACACACGAATCTATCACAAATAATCATATCCCAACATAACCCAGCAGCAATGTGTGACCCCGTCCAAACACTGATCCATATGAAATACCTCAAGCCAGAATGTTCAAGATCAACAACCCACGCACAATTCAACATCAACCACATGAAGTGCAGGACCATAAACATGAAGAAGCAAATAACACAATATACCACAGCCCGGAAGGACGATAACCAAAGCACAATCAACTATTCCACACCCAAAATCACCATCTCGCTCGAATTCCGCTACAAAGCCGAAATAGAAGCGCACCATGTGTGCATATAACTAACAAATCACAACTCCTAGTAGCATAGAAGGGTAACACATAGAACATATCAGAACAGGAACAAGCTCAACTCTAACCAAATGACACACCCCTCAACACTAATAGTTCCGAGTTAACAAATCTGACCCAGTGTGGAATACACATTCTCCTCGGGCCTACCAATGGGCCCCCAAATCAACTCTAGTCATCCGCAAATGGATAAACGGCCCTCGAAAAGTTCACAATGACCTAACCATAGCATGTACTACCATCTAGATAACTTTGGCCACATCTTTACAATCCCCAAGTTCGAAATAATCTGCTTTTGAGAACTCCTAGTCTCCAAATCCATAGAACACATGAATCACCATAGCCGATCCCAACTCCACCACTCGAATGAATAACACATCTCTTATACATAATCATCCCCACGAGAAATACTTCTATAATTCTTCCATGCCATATAGCAAAATCTAAACATCATCAGTCAATCAACCAGGCGAGTACCGCAATACGAATGAAGCATTCGTAACTCAAAACACAATCCGTCTTCTAAAATATGCACCCTTCTCAAGCAATACCAAGTAGTAATGGCATTCATCTAATCAACTAAAACCGTCCAGGCTGTCTAAGAATTCATGACCTTCCCTTCAAAACTGAACTGCCACCTTGTACATGCAAATCTCAATCCCACAGGACGCACCACGTCTATCATTCCATCATATGAAAGGCACGAGAATCTTATAATCAACTCTGAGTCACAAGCAGAATACATACCCAATCAGTCAGAAACCTTCCACTTGATCCCACCCAAGAGACAAATCATAACACGCCACATACATCTCATACCTGTAGATAGTATCCATCTCAAGTTGTGGCAGAAATCATTGAGATCACTTCGAAACCCATTTGCACATAACCAAGTCATTAGAACTGAATCCCTCTAACTCAACCAAGTCACGTAGGTCGCCAGCCCAAGAGTATTGATACCAAACACCTGTAGAGACTCACCACATTATAAGTATCAAAAGAACTGATCATATCCATTACCGTACTGATCCAATCTACTACCAAGCTCTCCTATTTCTCTGAGTTCCTTCTGAATTACCCTCAAGTTGACACTTCTCCTTGTCAGAACACCACGATCCTTACCCAAAGCTCACCACAAAATATCCTAGCATAAAGCCACACCGCCATAAGGCCTATAAACTGTTGCATTCCCTCTTAAGCACCCCAAAAGCACCTCAACTGAGACACCCACTTTAAGAGACCTTCTGTGAATCTAAAGCCGTTTCCTTTACCTTCCTGATACTGAAATGTAGAACCCATAATGATATAGAAATATCACAAGTCCTAACACCATCCGATGCAAATCTCAGATTCTAGCCATATACAAATTTGAAAAATTCTCAAATGCCACATATAAATCTTGAATCCATTGGAACCTTCTCGAGAGTCATCCTCTCTACTTAAATCTCAATTGCACCGCCCAAATGGGCCGAATGAGCTGTGCCCCATTAGCACAATAACACCCAAAAAGTAATCCACACCTCTAAGCAACCGAGTGAATATGTTTTCTTGGTACGTTACATCCATCACGCATAACAAACCCAAATCATTCCAAGACTTCCACATATCCATAAGATATAATACATCATGCATCAAGTAATTTCCTTACTTATGCCATCCTCAAAACCACCCTCTGCAAGTCATAACTAATCCATAAGTATGCCTTAGACCAAAACCAATACAACACATAACCATGAAATTAAATTGCCGATGGTAGTCACC
Organism: Nicotiana obtusifolia; assembly: GCA_002018475.1. Classification (NCBI taxonomy): domain Eukaryota; kingdom Viridiplantae; phylum Streptophyta; class Magnoliopsida; order Solanales; family Solanaceae; genus Nicotiana; species Nicotiana obtusifolia. The sequence goes on from MCJB01048549.1 coordinate 36,553, forward strand.
CCACTTGGCTTAAATCCATAGAATAAAACATCTGATAACTCACAATACCCATACTCTATTACTACCATAATCCCGCAGTGGGATTCAACTGAACCCTTCATAAGCTCATGTAAAACCAACCATATAATACCTCAAAAAATATGCTAAGCTCACATTAATCCTCGTAATGGTCAGGTTAACTTTCTCAACCAATCCAAACTCAAATCGCAACACATATAATCTACTGGTGGAAAAGAAACCCTCCATACAACATCATAAGGATCACAAATCCGTAGATTACCACGTAGGCTGATAAACCACATGCTTAGCCTCGAACTGACATCTCTCTATACCCTTTCACAGCCACAACTACTACGCAATCACTTAATCTTCCTGAGTCTGAACTCATCAACAAGATATGAGAATCTACTTTGTTCCACAAATAAAATAACATGAAGAATCTCTCAAAACCCTCATAACTCCAGACTGTATAACACATCCACAAAAATTGAGCAGCCAATAGTCCTTTCACATCCAAGCAAACTCTTCTCGTCACATCCAAACCATCTGAACACATCCCGCAGTCACATCCTACTTACCTTATAGCCATCCAACCACTCACCAGGCCACCAGTCTAAGTCATAGGGACACCACCGGACATAGAAGCCCAAAAGCACATACTCAAACAACCAAAATCACCGTGCCCAAGCTGCAGTCGAAACCCAGCCTCAAGTCCTCCAAACTGACCTATCACCAAAACACATCTTGCACTTCATCCATGGGACCACAAGTCACTTATGGACAACTAATACTGAGCGCTTACATACGCATACGAGTGAGTGGAAGGAGTTCAAAGAGATACGCTTCAAGCTGAATCAATGTCAAAAGATAAGGAAGGAAAGACGGGAAGTTTATCTAAGATGCCCTGTAGCCTTTCGAAGATAGGTATGGATGTCATCATACCGATCCGCACGGCTCTACTAGACACTTGCTCATGACTCATAAAACATATGAACCTAGAGCTCTGATACCAACTAATCACAACCCAAAATTCAACTAGTCGTGATGGCACCTAACCCAACACGCTAGGTAAGCCAATTTAACAATAATCCAATTTCAAATGAAATTTACTGAGAAAAAATGATGAAATAACTAAAGTTTTATACAACAACCCAAGGACTGGTAGTAAAAATCATGAGCTTCTAAGATTTAGAGTTTACAAAGCTGGTATGAAATAAATACATCATTTGTTCGAAATATACATAAACAGATTCATAAATCTAAAGCTACCAAGAATAAGAGGCAGCTATAACCGGAGCGCATGTACATCGTCAATGGCAGCTCCCGCCATACATAGCAACATCAGATCCAAAACTTACACGTAAGGTGCAAAAGTGTAGTATGAGTATAACCGACCCCATGTACTCAATAAGTAACAGACCTAACCTTAGGTTGAAAGCAGTGACGAGCTTGGACAACGGTCAGAGTCCAACACCAATAACCAAGAACAACTCGTAACAATATAATAAAAGAAGTACAAGTAATAACTCAAAGATATGATGCTCAGCTCGTTCACAGTTACAAAAAATAGGCATGTTTTTTAGGTATACAGTAAAACCCAAATCTTTCACCGAAATCACCAAAATATGAGTATATCGGAGAATTGCGATTTTTCCCAAAAACTTTCAACAACAGATAAGATGTTTCATCATCAGATAGCATGAGGAAAGTACACATCTATACCTACATGTCAATTTGCATGAATGTCACAATACCGTTTAACATGAGGAAATATATCTCTATGCCTACATTCCAAGTATGCATGTCAAATGTAATGCATCACAGTAATGAAATCATGTACTCACACTCTCAGAGTACTCAATCTCACGTTCTCACACTCCATCAGTTAGTACACTCAATCACTCGGTACACTCAATCACTCGAAAATTGGTACTCGGCACTCGGTACCTGCGCTCACTGCTCGTATGTCAGACTCTAGAGGGGCGGATCTTGCCCAAGTGCTAATATAATCCAAAATGGCCTGCTGCGGCGTGCAACCCGGTCCCATCATGAATTAATAAAATCTGTTGCGTTGTGTACCCCAATCCCATAATGAATCAATAAAACCTTTGTGGCGTGCAGCCCGATCCCATCATAAATCAGTAAAACCTGCTATGGTGTGCAGCCCAATCCCATAAATATCAATCACAATCCCGCCTTCAGGCCCTACACATTTATCAATCTCTCCAGTATCTCGGACTCACAAATCTCATGCCAATCAACCCAAACAATGATAACATAATGTGAAAAAAACAAATGAAAACAAAGAATGAGGTATAATATGCAAATGAATGAATATGACTGAGTATGTAATTGAAATTTAAGCAATTAACTCAATAGTAGAGATGACCTTAGTGGGTCCAAAGAGAATAAGCATATAATATAAACATGATTACTAAACATGATTCACAGCTCATACAATAAAACAAGTAGGGAGAACATGGATGTAACAAGATATAACAACAAAACAAGTCCGGTCATAGTCTAATAGTCGACTAAAATCATGGTTTCCTCGGTGTACGCCCACACACTCGTCACCTAGCACGTGTGTCACCTCAATGCATCTTTTATAACATAGTTCCTAGGGTTAATACCCTCAAATCCAAGTTTAGATATGTTACTTACCTCGAACAAGTCAAATCCAATATTGAGCAAGCCAAACAATACTCTAGTAATGCCACCCCACGCGTACCAACTTCCAAACGACTCGAAACTAGCCAAAAGCAATTAAAGATCATCAAATAACGCCAAAGGAAACAAACCCAATCGATAAAGGTCGAATCTTCAATCAAAAGCCCAAAATCAACCAAAAAGTCAAAGATGGGCCCGCACCTTAGAACCTGACAAAACTCTCTAAATCCGACAACCCATTCAATTACGAGTACAACCATACTAGTTTCACTCAAATCCGACTCCGAATCGATGTTCAAAACTCAAAATTTTACTTTATGAAATTTTAGACAAAACCCCCAAGTTTCTTTTTGAAATCATCAATCAAATGCCAAAAATGGAGATGGAATCACGGAATAAAATCAATACCGAGTATAAAACACTTACCCTAATCCATGTGGTGAAAATCGCCTCAATCCGAGCTCCATAGCTCAAAATATGCTAAAATGTCAAACCTTCGAATTAGAGTACTTTATACTCTGTTCCAGAGGTATCGTTCACGATCGCGGTCAGAAACCTCTCAATTGCGATTAAAAATTTTCCAGGAAATTTTTTTACCCTATTCGATTGCGGCCTTTTCCCCGCGATCGTGATGAACAAACTTCCATTAACATTTCCTAAACTCTTCTCAGTGGCCTGTAGTGTATCAGTCATAACGTTTTGTATTAACTCCAAATGACATATGGTTTAATTTTCTGAAAACTAGACACAAAGGGCTACAACTTTTATTTATCGGATAATCTCCAGATTCCTTATAGATTACTAAATATAATCTTCCAAATTAGAGTCAGTGACAATAGAATTTTCCTCTATGCGATTGCGAAAAGGCTTTCATGATCATGAATCACAGTGCCCAAACTACAAATTTTCTTTTCGCGAACACGACCCAATGTCCGCTATCGTGATGCACACCCCTATGGCCGAAAACTAGCAACTAAAAATGGCCTAGAAATGGTCCGAAACCACCCCAAAACTCACCTGAGCCCCTCAGGACCACGTCCGAGCATACCATCAAGGCCCAAAACATAATAAAGACCTACTTGAGGCCTCAAATCATACATAATAATATCGAAACGACGAATCGCACCTCAAATCGAACTTAATAAACTTTTGAACTTTCAACTTCCAAATCTCGTGCCCAACCATATCAAATCAACTTGGAATGAACTTAACATTAGCACACAAGTCTCAAAAGACATAAAAAAGCTATTCCAATTCTCGGAACCACAATCCGAACTCGATATTGTCAAAGTCAACTCCCGGTTAAACTTATGAACATTCCAAACCTTCAAATTTCAAACATTAGCCAAAAAGTGTTGAAACCTTCTAGAAATATCCAAATGCAAATATAGGCATACGCCGAAGTACAAAATCACCATACAGACTTAACAGAACTATCAAAACTCCGATCCGTGATAATATACGCAAAAGTCAAACTTGGTCAACTCTTCCAACTTAAAGCTTCAAACTTGTAATTCATTCTTCCAAACTAATTCTGGATGTAACGACCCGACCGGTCATTTTGAGTTCTAGCATGTTGTTGAGAAGTTTAAGGCCTTGAGTATCTTCATTTTATGTATTATGACTTCTACGTGAGGTTGGAATTGAATTTCGGGAAGTTCGGAGTTGATTCGGAAGATAAATTCTCAATTCGGAAGCTTTAAGTTGGAAAAGTTTACCAAGGTTTGACTTTTGAGTAAACGACCTTGGAATCGGGATTTGAAGGTTCCAATAGGTTTGTATGATAGTTTCAGACTTGGTCGTATGTTCGGGTTGAGTATCGGGTGGTTCGGGAGCATTTCGGCGCTTATTGTGGAAAGTTGACATTTTGAAGGTTTTTAGAATTTCCTAAGTTTGGTTTGAAGAGGACTTTGGTGTTATCGATGTCTGTTTGGGATTTCGAGCATTAGAATAGGTCTGTATTGTAATTTTTAACTTGTAAGCAAAATTTGGCGTCATTCCGAAATGTTTATGTATGATTCAGATGCGTTCGTCGAAGTTTGAAAGTTAAAAGAAAGATTTTTATTGTCGATTCATGATTTTGATGTTATTCATGGCGTTTTGAACCTTTGGATAAGTTTGGTTAAGGTATTGGGACTTGTTGGTGTGATTGGACGGGGTCTCGAGGGCCTTGGGTGTGATTCGGGATGGTTTTCGAACCATTTGATCTTGTCTTGAAACTGCTGCTTTCTGGTGTCAAAATTCTTCATCGCGATTGTGATGAAAGGCTCACGATTGCATAGTGTTGATTGGAAGCTGGGTGAAGTTTTTCTTCCTAATCGTGTATGGGGGCTAACCATTGTGATGTTTTGTTAGTTGGTTCATTGCGTTCGCATGGAAGGAGCCACGAACACGAAGTGTTAGCGAGGTGGGCTGGGTTTGGAAGGCTGTTATTCACGATCGCAGGGATTAGTTTGCGATGCTGAAGGTGTTGGTCTAAGGCATGAAGGTTTGGCCTTCGCGTTCGTGTAGGTTGTTCAGGCAATCTCACTCTGTTTTTGTACATGCGAATGTCTATTTCTTTAAAATAGAAAATCGCCACATCACCATAGGTCTAACACCTTACCACATTTTAGGTATATTTAGTAATCACACTAGGATAACTAAGTGTACATTTACTCTTGTATTGGAGGTAAGGTTTATGTCCCGCTCCACTTTTGTATTATGCTTCTATTAATAAAATTCTTATTTAGCTATAAAAAAAAACATCATCACCCCTATATCATGAATTTAAAGGTGAATACATACCCAATATCTCAAGTCGAATTCAATTTTCACTATAACATGGATATTCATGTCACAAGAATAATAATAAAATCAAAAAGGTTAAGCAATACCTTATTAGCATGTAGAGGTATGCGTCGGTCGGTGCGGTGCAATTTGCAAGAAGTTCGGTTCGAGAAAACGCTCCTCCTCGGCTGGGAAAAACAATACCATTCTTGCAGTTGTAACAAATTTTCAATTATTTCTTTTGCTAAATCTCCTTTGTTAAGTAAAGGATGCATCATTTCCATGTCGAATAAAATGAACCAAAACACTTGATTAATTCTATTTTTTTGTAGGTATCCTTCTTAGATATTCAATCTGCATCGATCTTCAAATGAACATACTTCTCTAACTTTTATAATTCACTTATCCATGTTGTATCATTTACTCATTAGGTCAAGGGCGTTAACACACATAGAACCTCCCACAGTAGGAATAATCTTGCTCGTGGGCTACCGTGAATCCCGTTTCATGCAATGTTAAGCACATTAGGAATACTAAATATGACAAAATAAGTCAATCCATGCCCAAGTTCACTTATAGTATTACAAACTATGACAAATTCGCAGCTAACCCTCTATCCCAAAGGTGATCCCACATGCCCGATAGACACAATCAATAATACTAGACTTCTCTACTTGGGTAAAATTACGAATGGTACATCCAAGTACTTACGTTCCTCCTTATCCCCTTCTACACTATCATCTCACTAATGAGTTGCTCATTTCCTCAAACTTATGCTTTACAAAACACATCGTATGTTGACAGAATCATGAAACTGATGACCCCTTTTCTTTTGTGACAATAGCCTTTTTTTAACACACAACTTTGTTTATACTTCATATGTTTTCATCATGATGCGTAGCAATCTCAATAGTCCATGTCTTACCCTTACTTCAACAGCTAATAATGCCATTGTGTGCTAAGTTATATACTCAGCCTCTTACTATATTGGTGAATGACAGCTTATACTAATGTCTTATTTTCTCTTGCAAATCATAATTCATCCACAATCTCTCACCATCAACATTAGGAACACATAGATGACCCTGGAGTCGCAAAACACCATCGTCACTGATAGTAACCTCTTTGGCACCACCCTGTAGTACCGTCTCTCGGAGAACTAACAAGTGCGGATCATAAAACTGACGAGCCTTGATCTGCTCGGATAATGAAGATTGAGCGACGACGAATGCAAGAACTTGGCTGGGCTCTGAAAAATCCAACCTCACAAGTCTGTTAGCCAAGGACCGAATGTCCAAGGCTAATGGCCTCTCCTCTGCTGAAATGAATTCCAAACTACCCACACTCTCCGCCTTTCTGCTTAAGGCATCCACAACTACATTCGCCTTGCCCGGATGACAAAGGATGGTAATATCATAATCCTTCAGTAGCTCAAGCCACCTGCTTTGCCTCAAATTTAGATCCCTTTTCTTGAACAAATGCTGCAAGCTACGATGGTTGGTGTAAACCTCACAGGACACCCCATAAAGATAATGCCTCCAGATCTTAAGAGCATGAACAATCACGGCCAACTCCAAATCATGAACTAGGTAATTCTTCTCGTGGGGCTTCAGCTGATGTGAAGCATATACAATAACTTGCCCATCCTGCATCAATACGCAACCCAAAATAACGGGTGAAGCGTTGCAATACACAGTATACATCCCTGAACCGGAAGGCAACAACAACACTGGTGCTGAAGTCAAGGCGATCTTGAACTTATGAATGCTCGCCTCACAATCATCGGACCATCGGAACGGAGCACCCTTCTGGGTCAATCTAGTAAAAGGTGTTGCAATAGTTGAGAAGCCCTTAACAAACCGACCATAATAACCTGCTCACCCCAGGAACCTCCGGATCTTAGTCGCTATGGTAGGACAAGGCCAACCCTAAACTACCTAAATCTTCTTGGGATCAAACTTAATACCCTCGCCTGAAACAACATGCCCCAAGAATGCCACAGAATCTTGCCAAAACTCACACTTGGAGAACTTAGCATATAGCTTCTGTTTCTGCAAGGTCTGAAGCACCACTCTCAAATGCTGCTCATGCTCCTCCATGCTATGCGAGTAGATCAAAATGTCATCAATGAAGACAAGGACAAACGAATCAATATACGGCCTACACACTCGGTTCATCAAATCCATAAACGCCGATGGGGAGTTAGTCAAACCGAAGGACATCACTAGAAACTCATAATGACCATATCTAGTTCGGAAAGCAGTCTTCGGAACAGCCGAATCCCGAATCTTCAACTGATGGTACCCCGATCTCAAGTCAATCTTAGAGAACACCCTGGCACCCTGTAACTGGTCAAAAAATTCATCAATACTTCGAAACAAGTACTTGTTCTTGGTGGTAACTTTGTTCAATTGGCGGTAATCAATGCACATTTGCATAATCCCATCTTTCTTCTTCACAAATAACATTGAGGCACCACAAGGCGATACACTCGGCCTAACGAACCCCTTTGCTAGCAACTCCTCAAGTTGTTCCTTCAACTCCTTCAACTCCTTCGGAGCCATGCGATACGGTGGAATAGAGATAGACTGGGTACCTGGAGCCAAATTAATACAAAAATCGATATCACGATTTGGTGGCATGCTTGGAAGATCAAAAGGAAACACGTCGAAGAACTCTCAAACTACCGAAGTCTATGCAGTAGCATCTCGAACATAAGCTAGATAAGCCAAACAACCCTTCTCGATCATGTGTCGAGCCTTCAGAAAAGAGATGACCCGACTATATGCACTGACAGACGAACCCTTCCACTTCAATCTAGGAAACTCTGGCATCGTCAAGGTAACAGTCTTGGTATGACAATGAAGGATGGAGTGATATAGAGATAACCAGTCCATACCCAGGATGACCTTAAAGTCTGTCATATTGAGCAAGAGGAGATTCGCTCTAGTCTCATAACCACAGAAAGTAACAATGCAAAACCGATATATTTGATCCACAACAATGAAATTTCCCACAGGAGTGGACACATCAACAGGAGTACCCAAGGACTCACGAGGAATACCCAGGAAATGAGAAAACAAAGATGAAACATATGAATATGTAGACCCAGGATCAAATAGCACTGAAGCATCCCTACCGCAGACAAAAATAATACTTGTGATCACGGCATCTGAGGCCACTGCATCTGGTCTGGCCGGAAAAGCATAGAACCTAGCTGAAGCACCACCTGGCTGGCCTCCACCTATCTGACCACCACCTCTATGGCGTCCCCTACCCACCTGCCCTCCGCCTCTGGGCAGTCGGACGGTTGGTGGGACAGCTAGTGCTTTAATCATAGGCTGCTGACCCTGTTGTGCTTCCTTGCCTCAAAGCCTGGGGCAGAACCTCCTCACATGACTGGGATCCCCACACTCGAAACAACCTCTTCGTACGGTGGTCTGCTGACCTGAAGTGTGACCCTGATGGCATGAATACCCACTGGAAAAACCCTGAATAGCTGGTGGGCGGTAGGAACTCTCTGGCGTAGCACTAAAATAAGGTCGTACTGGAGCACCTCGAGGAAGCGGCAGTGCTGGATATGTGGGCCTGCTGGACTGACCCCTCACGAACTGACTTCTTCCCCCAGTCGGGGCACCTCTGAACTCTCCAGAATACCAAAACCGCTTATCCCTCGTAGCCTGCTCTCAGCTACGCTGACGTACACCCTCGATCCTCCGAGCTATCTCAACAACTAGCTCGTAAGAAGTCCCCATATTAACCTCTCGGTCCATAGTGGCCTAATCACCAGTGTGCAAGCCTGCGACAAACCTCCGCACTCTCTCTGCGTCGATAGGAAGTATCATAAGTGCATGGCGAGACAACTCAGAGAACTCGCCTCATAGTCGGTCACTGACATCTGACCCTGCTGGAGCTACACAAACTGAAACTGTAACTCTTCCCTCTGGGAGGGTGGACTATACCTATCTAGAAAGATACTGGTGAACCTGTCCCAAGTCATGGGGGGAGAATCTGCTGGTCTGCCAAGAAGATAGGACTGCTACCACCTACGGGCCATGACCTCTAGCTGGAAAGTAGCAAAATCCACGCCTTAGGACTCCAATATCCTCATGTTATGCAACCAGTCCCTGCACCGATCAATAAAGTCATAGGGGTCCTCATGTCACTCACCTCCAAAGACAGGAGGATGTAGCTCAGTCTATCTATCCAATAGCTTCTGCAGCTCGCCGGCTGCAGCTCGTCTGGGCTCAGGTATAGCTACTGCCACTAGCTAGGCTCCACCCACGGGTAGTGCACCCACGGTTTGATACACAGCAGCTGCATGCCCTGGAGCCTGAGAGGTAGGGGTCTGTGCTACCCCTCCCACCTGAGATGTGGTTGGGTTTGCTGGAAATAAACCAGCATGTGTCATAGAATCCGTGAACCATAGCACACAACCCATGACCTCCTAGAATCCTGGAGCGGACATGAAATCCACCGAGGCTGGCTCCGCTACAGGCACCTCACCCTGCTCCTCAATAATAGGATCCTCTACTGGATCCACTGGCGGAATAGATGGAGCAACTTTGGGGCATCCTCGTCCTCTACCACGAGCTGGAGCCCACCCTTGGCCTATGCCTCGGCCTCTCGCAATAGGGGGAGCAGCTCCTCCATGGTCTGGAACATCCACTGCACGCGTTCTAACCATCTGTGAGAGAAAAAGAGAAAGATATTATGATATTTAGTGCCACATCAACTGCACGATAGGAGATGAAGAAAGAGTAGTTTCCTAACACCCTACAGCCTCCCGAAGATAAGTACGGACGTCTCCGCACCGGTCCTCAAGACTTTATTAGGCTTGCTCATAACTTGTGAGACCTACGTGAACCTAGTGCTCTGATACCATGTTGTCACGACCCAATTCTCTTATAGGCCGTGATGGGCCCGGCGCCGCTGCTAAGCAAGCCAACAGTGAACTAACCCCGTTATTCCCTTTTTTATTTTTTACTAGATTTCCACGTAATTAAATTTCCCTTAATTAAAAGATTTAAGAAACAATATGCTTAAACAAGTAAAACGAAAGCAAACTGAGTGCAATCATAACCATAGTAATAATCCAAAAAAACCACAAGTCTACTAGTGTGTGCCAAGACCTGGTGTCACAAGTGTTGATGAGCACTAATAGATTATACAAAACTCTAGCTAGTGTCTGAAATAAAAATTGGCAGAATGAATGCAAAGGAGAGACTCTAGGTGCTGCGGAACGGCTCAGGAAGCAGCTCATCAATAGGCCTCAGGGTAACAGGGATGCGCGTCGGTGTAATCGCCAAATGCACCTGCCTCAAATCCTGCACGGTCAGTACAGAAGTGTAGCGTGAGTACATAAACAACAAGTACCTAGTAAGTATCAAGTCTAACCTCGAAGAAGTAGTGATGAGGAGTCGACATCGACACTTACTATGGGCTAACAATAATAATAGAGAATACTAAATAAGCATGGATAAGTAATAATAATAATAACTCATTAACAAACAAGAACAAATAATGCTTTCACAATTTAATAAATTCCAAGTAAATTCATGTCATTAATAATTATAACCTCACAAGTCACAAAGTAATATCAAGTATGATTAGGCTCCGAGTATTATTAAGCACGATTTATGCCGCGGTCGTACGGCTCGATCTAGAATAACGTGTACACTGTCGAAGGACGTGCAACACGATCCATAGATGCATCTATTCTACTATCGAGGCGTTAAGCCGCTCCACAAGAAATGAGGATACTTTATACGCATTTGACTTAATCATTATTACAAGGCTAATATCACAATGTAAAATAATTTCCATTGACAGTCAAGGAATCCGCTCTAAATTCAAACAACTGAAATTCGGTCTCTTACAATTCCTTTATCGAGTTTCCAATATGATTTGGACAATTTAATTAACAAGTAGGGCATAAACATTACAAGTATTTCATGATTTGGGTCCTAAACTACCCGGACATAAGCATAATAAGTGGCTACTCCACCTCACCTCGTGCGTACGTAGCCCCCATAATTAGAAGCAAATCTTAATTTAAATCACCTATGGGGTAAATTCCTTCTTACAAGGTTAGGAATGAGACTTACCTCGTCTCGAAGCTCACTTTTCATCCTCAAATTCACTCCTAAGCCTCAACTTGGTGCTGAATAATCCAAAACTAGTCAAATGTTATATAAATTAATAAATACAGGCTCAAAAGTTCATATTCTAACTGTTAGAGTGATTATCCAACCCCAATTCAAAGATTCCTAAACTTCACCCCCGAGCCCACGTGCCCGAATTTCAGAATATATAATTTTCACGCAATTCCATAACTATTTTCGTGGTTAAATCCCATTTTGATCAAAACTTAGGTTTTTCGTCTAAACTCACAATTTCCATAATTTTACATGTTAAAATCTTCCCCTAACCTATGTATTAAACTCACCTAAAGTAGGAATTACGTACCTTCAAAAGCTAGGTTGAAATCCCTCTCCTTAAAGCTCCAAAGTTGCCCACGAGTGTAATAAATGAGCTCAAAATAGCCTAAGTCCCGATTTAAAACAAGACACTGCCCAGCTGCCCTTTCTTCGCGAACACGGAAAGGGCCTCACATTCGCGAAGGCAAACGGCCCAGATCCAGAAAACTTGGGCACCGCGAATGCGACCAAGGCCTCGCAAACGCGGAGGTTTACCTGCCCTGCCCTACTCGGACGCGAGGGCATCTTTGCGAACGCGAAGCACTACGATGCCATCCCCCACATAGCTCGCCTTACCCTTTGCGAATGCGGACCCCATCACGCGAACGTGAAGCAAAAAATTGCCCCAGCCTAATTCCTTCATCACGAACTCGAGGGTTCTTCCGCGTTCGCGAAGAAGGAAACCAAAACTGGAAAATCTGGTTTTTCCAACTTAGCCCCGGGTGCTTCGAAACACACCCGAAGCCACTCGGGAGCCGGTCCAAATGCATCAACAAGTCCATAAACGTAATATGGACCTGCTCGAACTCTCGAAACGCGTAAAACAACGACGAAACTAAGAACTGCACCCCAAAACTCAATTAAATCAATTTATGAACTTCAAGTTTCTAAATCGCTCCGAACGCGCTGAATCATACTTAGACTACTCAGAATGACACCAAATTTTGCGTGCAAGTTTAAAATCACCATACAGAACTATTCCTTGGCTCGGAATCTCAAATGGACATCGATATCACCGAATCCTACTTCAAACCAAATTTGAGGAACTCTAAAACCTCCAATGTGCCAACTTTCACTATTAAGTGCTGAAATGCTCCCGGATCATTCAAAACCCGATCCGAACATACGCCCAAGTCCGAAATCATCATATGAACCTATTGGAACCATCGAATCCTGATTCCGAGGTCGTTTACTCAAAATGTTGACCAAAGTCAAACTTAGCCTTTTAAGGCCAAACCAAGGGACCAAGTGTGCCAGTTTCATCCCGAACCTTCTTAAATCCCGAACAAACCATCCCCGCAAGTCATAAAACGGTAAAAGAACATATAAGGAGTCTTATTTAGGAGAACGGGGATTTAAAAAGCAGAACAACTGGTCGGGTCGTTAAAAGTCCCAAACTTTTAAAAAAAAAATTTGGCAAGGCTTTCTTTAAAAATAAAGTTATCCTAAAATTTACAACCCTTCTAAGCTCAACAACAACCGATGCACATAATATCCCATATACCCAAGGAAACTCTTAGTTGTATATATATTTTTTAAACTTTTAGTGTCATCCAGCAAAGGAGGATACGCGTGCCCTCGTCATCTGCGAAAGGAACTTCTCAAGGTTCAACTTGATTTAGCTCAACGCATAAATAAGGAATGAAAGAAGGGAAATCATCCTAGATGTTCAGTAGCCTCAAGGTCATAAGTATGGACGTCTACATACCCATGTACAAGACTCTACCAAACACTGCACCATGATCCAAAACTTAAAGCCTATGCTCTGATACCAACTTTATCACATCCCAACCTACCCTCTAGACGTGATTGGCACCTAGCTAACACCACCTCATACGTTTAACCATTTACTCAAACACTGAGAGAAAAATAAGTGCATGTCTAAAAGTATTATTAATAATTAAAGATGAAATAGTTACCAACTAATACCTTAGCCAATTAATAGAAACCAACAATCACTCAAATAATAAAACTCTAGTCCAAATCCCACACTAAGACCATGGACCATCTAACAGAGTAATCGGAGTTTAACTGACGGGTATGCAAAACCCAAAGAAAAAGAAAATTACTAACACGAACTAGATAAAGCTTGAAACGAAAGCCCCCACGAATAATGCGGTGGCTCACCTCAGCAATAGGATCAACTCAAACGAACTCCTTAGTCACTAGCTCTATCTCCCGCAACAGTATCTGCATAGAGATTGTCACAACCCTAATTTTCATCCGTAGGATGTCGTGATAGTACCTAGTCTCTATGACAAGGTAAGCCTAACAAATAATAATAACTTAGCAAAAGCAATTATCAAAATACTAAACAAAACTGAATACTGCTATAACCTTCCGATACAAACATAGTCTCAACAGTACGCTCGTAAAATAGGTGGAACTAAGTCATAAGCTCAATAGAATAATTCTAGAATATCTAGTACATCAATGTCTGAAAGAAATACAACAGGAAGTAAAATAGGGAAAGTGACTCTAAGGCCTGCGGGCATGGAGCATGTATACCTTGAAGTCTCTCAAGTAGCAGCTACAACAACCTCTAACGACCGGCATGAGCAGACGTACCTGGATCTGCAGAAAACAAATGTGCAGAAGCGTAGTATGAGTACACCACAACGGTATCCAATAAGTATCGAGCCTAACCTTAGTAGAGTAGTGACGAGGGCAGGTCAAGACACCTACTAGGATATACAATAACAGTATGAAAATGTAATACGGATATGTAATGGAAAGTGAAGAAACAACTTATATGAAAAAAGATAATAGTCTGAACTAGTACCGGAAATCAACAATGGAAAATAGCATAAAAGAAGCAACTAAAGGGCTAGAATGATCATATACGAACAACAACTGCTAGAACAAGAAAGAATGAAACAATAAGAAATATTCCCACCAAAACACTTAGCAACATGAAATAAACAGCAAGAATCACAACGAGGTACCACCTCATGTATAATGAAATCAAAATCGAGGCACCACCTCGTATAATCAAGAATCGCAACTGAGGTACCGCCTCGTATTCACATTTCTCAATTTCAATCACAATATTTTCTTATACCGCAGCGTGGGCCTTACATTTGAAATAGGTTTTGAAAATAGTTTTTCGAAATAGCTACATGCACTTTAGCCCACTTTATGACACCGCGTGGCTTCACGTAATTTTCATACAAGCAACACGTACATAAGTCCCACCTTATACTGCCGTATGCACATTAACCCCAAGCCTTATACCGCCACATGCGCGTCAATATCATATCACAATAAGAATTCGCACCACAAGTGCCATATATCACAACTTACCAACAACAATACCAATGTTTCTACAACAATAGCCTATGGCTCCACCACAACGTATACAAGAATATCAACAACAACAATGAATGTAAAATGCTCAATAAGATAGATGTCTCAACAATAACTAACTTCGCCTCAATGTATTAACGACTTTCACAACTTCAACACCAATTAACTCAACAATGAGAGAAATAATGTATAACCACAATATTAGATAAGACCAATTCACAATAAAAGAGATAACATTTAGCAATAAGTTTCAAGTAATGGAAATCAACAAGGAAAGGGATAACATGAACAATTACTTCAAGTAAATGATATTCAATAAGGAAAAAGATAACACTATCAACAACTTCAAATATTGATAATTAATAATAAAGAGATAGCATGTAACAAATAAAAGAGTAAACAAGTTCAACTAAGCATGAGAGCAATTTATCAAGTAGGATGTAGAACAAGTGCTAAACAAGCCAATTAAGGCATGTAAGGATAGACTAACACAAAAAAGGATAGATTGTCTAAGAGAATTTAGAACATGATATGGCATTTCAATTAAAGCATGAAAATAATCTAAGTAGCCTAAACCAGTCAAATATCACGTACAACCCGTGTACCCACTCGTTACCTTGCGTACACGAATTTTACTTAGCATAATCGAATCAAACAATATCAATCCTAGAGGGTAGTTCCCCCACACGAAGGTAGGCAAGACACTTACCTCAACTAGGCCAATTCAACACTCGGAAATAGCTTTTCCTTAAAATCCGCCTCCATACGGCTCAAATCTAACCAAAATTGACTGAATATCATCAAACAATGCCAGGGAATTCAATTGCAATAGATAAAGCTAAGATCTTTATATTTTTTCTAAAAAGTCAACTCGTGGTTTGCAAAACCTGGGTCCAATGGTAGATTCCGTCTACCCATGGCCCCACGAGTTCATATACGTGGTTAATTTCAAAATCCAATCCAAATCGACTTTCAAAAGTCAATTTCTTATTTCTCAAAAACTTGATAAAGTTTCACAAATTTTCACTTTGATTCACATGATTTTGATGTCAAAATCTAAGGTATCTTGATGGAATATGACTAGAAATAGATTCGAATCACTTACCCAAGGTTTGTAGGTGAAAATCCCCTCCCCAAATCGCCTCCTACCGAGTCTAGGGTTCAAAAATGTGAGAATGAGTTCAAAAATCCTATTTTTCAGCCCTTTAACCAACTGAAGATGTCGCATTTGCAAAAAATGCGAACCCTCACAATTGCGAACCAGGGCTCACATTTGCAAACTCCGACAGACTCAGCATACATCGCAATTGCGATAGAGTCTTCGCAACTGTGAACTGGTGGACGTCGCAATAGCGAACACACATATCTCAACCCACTACACATTAAGGACTTGTTATAACTGCAGTAAAAAAAATTAACTAACACCTTTATAAGTCCACAATGGCACCATAATGCCTCAAATATGTAACGACGCATACAAAATGCTCACTGAAGCATACACAATTTCCCAAATATATCAAGAAGCATACACAATGCTCTGGTGTGGCTCACAGCCGTATCAAATCCAACATCATGGCTTACAGCCGTATCAAACCATCAAACCCAATATCATGGCTCACAGTCATATCAAACCATCAAACCCAATATCATGGCTCACAGCCGTATCAAATCCAACATCATGGCTCACAGCCGTATCAAACCATCAAACCCAATATCATGGCTCACAGCCATATCAAACCATCAAACCCAATATCATGGCTCACAGCCGTATCACACCATCAAACAACTTATAAAATAATTTTAACTATTTTTTCATAAAATAATTTATTTGCGACTAGTCAAAGACCACCAAATCGGCCAAGTACACGCTTGTCCCAACACATGGACCAGACAGACAAAACGTATTTTCGAAATGGGTTTGAAAAAGCAAGTTCCACATACCTTGTTAACGACAAGTTCCCCAACCTCGTGACGTCTAGAACACCAACCAAACGACCTCTAATGGCCTCAAATCTATGAAAAAAAATTAATTAAATTATCAATTATGCAAATCGGGATCATTTTATAATTTTTAGAATAGTTAAATAAGTCAACTTCCCGTTAAAATTCCGAACCAATTATATTTTTGATTTTCCATACGTCATAAAGTTCAGGTAATCAAACTTTCAATCTTATTGTCAATTGACAGGTCAAATCTCATATTTCCTAAAATTTAAGCTTAGAGCTAAACCTCAACATCATCACCCCCAATATCATGAATTTAAAGGTGAATACATATCCAATATTACAAATCCAATTCAATATTCACTATAAAATGGATATTCATGTCGCAAGAATAATAATAAAATCAAAAAGGTAAAGCAATACCTTAATAGCATGTATTTGCTGTAGCCGAACTTGTGCCTTAAATATAAATATTTCTCTCAATTCCTTTGTTGCTTCCTTAAGCAAACCAAACGTCCTCATCCCAAAAGATCCAACGAGTCAGTCTAGGATGCCATTGAGATAGTAGCAAGTAGCTTTGTTTCAATTTGGCGCTGCCGTCCAACTTTTCTCCAAAGTAGACCAAGATATCAATTTCACTTAACTAATGCCCTAGAACGTGAGACAATAATAATAAATGTGGGCTTAGCCCACTTCTAGTCCAATTTAATTCAGGTCACAAGCTTAGATACCCAACTCTTTTCATATAATTTTCAGTACACGAACTTAATGAATCAACTTATAAATATATTAAGAAAATCTTTATCAGTGTAATCCACGTGAATTGACTAACCAATTATTCAAACATGATGCCTTAATTTTATCTCCCATCTTGCAACACCTCGTGTGACTAAGGATCAACAAAGCATTTTAACTTGTCAAATTATTCAATTTAATTTTTTTATACTCATTAAAAGCCTCTGAAAGTGTGTGTATTGCCTCCTCTCTCACATGTAAGCTCTTAAATAATTATTCTTGAAACTTCATTTTCTCTAAGTCGTGTATTTTGTATATATGTACCCGAGTACTCAAATCAAGAAATAACGTAAAAGTTCATCTTTAATGTATCAGATTATTATATTTTTCTCCGCTTAAAATAACGTTCGAGGACGAACATGAAACAAACCATACTCGTGGTAAACAGGGGAATCAATTTCTTTTTTCGCCTTTACATTCACCTTGCCTTCTATACTTAAAAACAACGTACTCATCTTGTAAGGTGATTCAAATACATCTCTTTTTGAGTCTTTGGCATGATGAATGTCTCAATCTCTTAAAATTTCTTTAGCGATAACTTAATACTAGACTAGTGTAACTTACTTTTTAGACATCATTTAGGATCCTTAAAGATCCACTATCACCTTTAGTTTTCCACTTTTATGGACTTGACATCAAATAACCCGACATAATCAGAAGTCGCTAATTTTTTTTCACTAGTAATTCAAGTAGAGGCTTGGAGTATTTAGAAAGAAGACTAATAAGACCCTTGATGCCTTCACTTCAAAACTCTCTTGGTTTAGAACCATTAATTTATTTTTCCCAGTTAGCATCTCCGCAATTTTATTTTATTTTATAAACCATCTGTTTATCCTTGACTACGGGTAACAATTAAATTTGTACGTAGTATTAAGGATACGTGACTCGGCCTGATACAATTAAAGAATGAACGATAAATAAAGGCTAAATTAAATAAGTAAAAGAGTAAGCAAACCGCCGAAGTTGAATAATTCAGCTGTGACGAAATGAACAAGAATGTAATAAGTATTTGGTGAAGAAAACAGTCAAAAATATGCTAACTTTGTATATTGGTCGTATGTTGTGTGGTTTACAGTAAGGTTGAATTCTTTATATAGGAGGGGAAAAGAATTCCATACAAGGTAAAAGACTTATTTACTAGGTAAAAAATTCCTAAAATCACTAGGTTCAACGTCTTTGCGGATTTGGGCCGTGATATCCGCCGAGATGTTTACAAGTCACGAGATTCCCGGCCCTTCCGTTACACAAATCTGATATTTTTACCATAAGATATTTTACCCGGACCGGTTTCGATAATATAACCTCGGCTTACCAGAGGGCGATCTCAATCGACACCGGTCTTCGAAACCCAAAACCGGAGCTTCTTATGCACTCGATCGTATCTGACCCCATACAGATAGTCCCCTCATTTTTTGGAGAGTAATGACAAGAACGATATGAGCCACTGCTTTTCAAGATTAGGTTAAGTGGAAACACACTTATAGAGAATGACACGAAGTTTGAAGCGTCAAATCAGATAACATAGAAATGTCTTGTTGATGGATGACGGCAGCATGATGACGCATGTGGCCACTATCAAAAAGGTCTTTTCGTGTCCCAGCTGGTGACAAATCCTGTAATTTCTGCAAATACCAATTAATGCCTTCCCATCTCATGTTTCGAACTGCCGCTTTTGAAGAGTATAAATAGCCCTTCATTCTTCAATTTCCAAGTTTTGCATCGATTGAATATTTTCTTATTCTTACTCTCTGCATTTTTGCTCTTCAAGTAAACTTCTTTCATACACTTCCCTTTGCTCGCTTCCCATCTCCTCAATTCCAATGGCGAAAACATCTAAATTTGTTCCTCAAAAACAACAACCTCCCTCCTCTTAACCCGCTGAAGAGGTTGAGCCTGCCACTGTTGAGGAAACTTTGACAGAGCCTCCTCTAAAAGCTTTCATACAAGTCGGATGCTCGATCGGCTCCGACTTCAAGGTAGAGAAGGCCTCCTCAGTACCGGGCCAGGGCGAACTGGTCACTAGGTACATTAGCTCAATCACGAACAAAATCCTTGACAGGGTGAAAATGGAGTGTAACTAGGTTGGCAAGGACGTGGTAGTCCCCTCTCCGGATGAGGCGATTACCACCCACGTGGAGGGTTATTTGAGCGTTTATACCTACCTGTTCACATTGGGACCTTTGGACCCCATTATTGTCGATTTTTGCAAAAGGTACAATGTTACATTGGGTCAGATTCACCCCTCCGTCTGGCTGATAGTTCACCTTTTCCGCTTTTTTGTGAGTAAGGTCGACGAGCACCCCTTCACCGTTGATAATTTACTTCGACTGTACAGTCCCCGAGTCTTCCGAGAGGGACTATTAAAACTTGCTCGCCGGGCCAGCAAAGCCCCATTTTCGAGCATTGATGAGGACAAGGACCAGGGTTGGATGAGCCGATTCGTTCGAATAAGAACCTCGGACCTTATCCCTGCAGACAACATGCCGTTCCCTGAAAAGTGGAACATGGACCGTAAGCATCATTTTCTTATCTAAATTCATCCGTTGATCTTCTTTTGATATCTTACTAATATATTTTGTAAGGTGTAGCCGTTTCTCAAATGTCGGCCGCGATTCAACACTTGGAGGAGTGGGTCAGGAAAGTGGTAGCTCAGAGGACCTACTCGGAGCGTGCTTGGCGTGAGATATCGAAAGGCCTTTGGGAGGCCAAAAATTATGGTGAGCTCGATAATGTTCACATTTCTTGTTTCATGTAATCGGCACTGCTGCTATCTCACTTCCTCCTTTCTTTGTAGGTCTATCGAAGGACGCTGAATTGAGGCCGACGTCCCCCGGTAGAGAGGTTCCCTGCCCTCCCCCTATCTCGGAGAAGGAGGGAGAGAAGAAGAGAAAAGAAGTCCCCAGTCCCTCAGAGCTCGAGAAAAAGAGAAAAAAGAAAAGCATAGCTCGTAAGCCTAGAATCGCCGACTTGGCTATTCGATTGAGCGACGATTCCGAGGAAGATAGAGACCTCGGTATTTCAATTAATAAACCATCTCAGACAGTCCCCGAGCCGAGGGCCGATGAAGCTAGCACCCCTCGAGTAGAGGACCTCGAAGCAGAGGCGAGGATCGGGGCATGCGCCGATGCAGGGATGGTAACACAAAGAACCTTAGACCTCCCAAAAGCAATGGAATCTCCCTCCTTCTCGGAGGCAACACTCGATGAAGCCCGTGCTGCAAGGATACATACGCCGAGCAAAGATTAGGTACCGGCAGGACCCTTCGAAGACTTTTTCGATGGAGTGCCATCAGCTGATACCTTCAGGCTCGAAGTGCCCAGGAAGAGTCCTTCCGCCGAGACGAGCGGGGTATCTATCGGTCCCAAGTTAGTCGATAGATTTCTCGCTGCAAGTTCCAATCCTGATCGGAAGAGAATAGTAAAGTTCGCCATTCCCGAAGATGCTAGGGCTCTAGCTGCGCCTGTGGGCGTGGCTAGCCACCTTCGGTGTTTGGTGATCGAGGAGGATCAGGCTGCAATGGATGCGGTGGATGAGGCCTGTTTATTGAACGAAGCTCAACAGGCGGCAAATAAGGTAAAATTTCTCATAGGCTCTATTTGGCGTTTGTTACTTTATTCTTCGACTTTTACTGACCTTTTTACTTTTTCCCATA
Source organism: Nicotiana obtusifolia (assembly GCA_002018475.1). Classification (NCBI taxonomy): domain Eukaryota; kingdom Viridiplantae; phylum Streptophyta; class Magnoliopsida; order Solanales; family Solanaceae; genus Nicotiana; species Nicotiana obtusifolia. The sequence goes on from MCJB01048549.1 coordinate 57,889, forward strand.
CTTGCAGTCTTCGGTGCTTCATCACGAGGCGTTTCTTCGGCAAAGGGAAGAAAAGGCACGTCGCCAGCGACTCGAGGGGGAGATGTCGACCCTTCGAGAGCGAAGAGAATGACAAAACACTCGACTAGGTGGGACAACAACTTGATCGAATAAATCAACTTTGGTCCGCATTGAGCGAGACCAAGGCAGAAACCAGTGAATGGAGAGCCAAGGCCGATATATTGACTTCGGAAAAAGAGACCCTTCGGGCTCGCATAATCCCCTTGGAAGAGCAGCTTTCGGAGGCACAAGAGAAAATCGGGACTCTGACTAAGAGCACCGATGCACTTCAGTCCCAAGTCGAGACGCTCACTCTGGACCGAGATGTTCTGGTTAACGAGCTGCAATCGGCAAGATCCGAGGTTGCCACGTCCAAAGCCGACGCCGATGATCTGATAGCTCAATACAGAGTTGATGCTGAGGCCGCCCAAGAGCAATCAAAGATTTTGGTCTAGTACGCCAAGTGTCAAACCCGTCTTTCCGTTCTCGAGGAGCTACAAGCTCGAGGCTTCGATCTATCGATCGAAGCCGATGTTAGAAAGCGGGCCTTCCTTGAAGAAGAAGAAGAAGATGATGATTCTGATTGACGCTGTCTATAATATGATACGGCCTTTTTGTAACATACTTTAATTTGTATATATAAAAGAGTTCTCCTTTTTTCCCTGGCTTTATTCTGAAATTTTTAATCTTGCAAATTTTTCTGCCTCCCGGGCTTAGCTAGGAGTTATTTCACCATAGATTTTCTTCATCCATGGCCGATCGAATAAGGCCCACATCTCGAATGGAGGAATCGAGATTTGCCTTGATAGGTCTTATTTCTTCCTGAACTCCGTTAATTTGGCAGGACCTTAGTCCATTAAGAAATTGAATTTGTCTTAACAGATTTCAAACCGATTCGGCCTTAGCCTTTTACGAATTCGGACTTTCCTTGGTAGGTTTTATTTCTCCCCGAATTATATTAGTTCGATGCGGCCTTAGCCTATTAAGAAATCGGGATCATGCCTTAGCAGATTTTGTTCCCTTTTGAATTTTATTGACTTGATTAGGCCTTAGCCCTTTTAAAGAATCGAGGTTTTGCCTTGGCAAGTTTCAATCATCCTTTAATTTAACTCGATTCGGCCTTAGCCTTTTATAAATTGGGATTTGCCTAAGTAGGTCTTATTTCCCTTCGAGTTTTGCTAACTCGATACGGCCTTGGCCTTTCCAAAAAATTGGGGTTTGCCTTAATAGGTCTTATTCCCATCTGAATTCCGTGCAAATATTTGAACAACGTTAGTTTTTGATAATGTAATGAAAATCGAAGAGGCCCTTGGGCTCAGAAACAAAATATCGGTGCCAAAGAAACTTTATTAGTATTCATACGCTCGTACAACTTTGCTTAAGGGGTAGATCAACCTATTTGGGCACGGTACTTTCGACCGTTTGACCATTACATTGATTCCTAATGATCTACGAGGAGTCCCCCTGAATTGAAGTAGCTAAGCAAAGATTCGAAGCAGATAAGCAATCTACAGATATTCAAGGTCAATCGAAGTTGTGCACCAAATATCATTATCTTCGATGAGCGACCGATCTAAGTTAGCACGATTCCTGGTTGCCTCATTAAAAACATTGCCGTAAAATCCAATTTGGGACAAAACCGGTCGAAGGAAAAAAGAGTGGAACGTGTGCTTTCAGTCCTAGTGTCCCGTGCTTCCTGGCTCGAGGTCACTTTATTTGCTACCTGCAGATGTTAGTATCATAAAACAAACAAATGAAAAAAGAAATTTATTACCTTAACAATAGTATATCTTCAGGTGGCTCACGTTCCAATTGTTTGGCAGCTGTTTGCCATCCATAGTTCCGAGCTTGTAAGATCCCTTTCCAGTAACCTTCAAGATAGCATAGGGCCCTTCCTAGTTTGGTCCTAGTTTCCCTTCATTCGAATCTCGAGTGTTGGGTGTGACTCTTCTGAGTACCAAGTCCCCAACGTTGAAATATCAAAGGTGGGCTCTCCGGTTGTAATATCTTTCAATCTTTTGTTTTTGTGCCGCCATTCAAACCAGGGCCGCTTCCCTTCTTTCATCCAATAACTCTAAGCTGATGCTCATAGCTTCTCGGTTCAATTCTTCGGTTGTGTATCAGGACCTGATGCTTGATTCGCCTACTTCGACCGGTATTAATGCTTCAGCACCATAAACTAGGGAGAATGGAGTGGCCCCGGTGCTGGTTTTTTCGATTGTGCGATATGCCCATAGAACTTCAGGCAGTATCTCTCGCCATTTTCCCTTTGTGTCGGCTAACCTTTTCTTCAAGTTTTGAATTATGGTTTTGTTGGTCGACTCGGCCTGTCCATTGCCACTGGGGTGATATGGTGTTGATAATATTCTCTTAATCTTGTTGTCTTCGAAGAACTTTGTTGCTTTGCTGCCAACGAATTGCTTGCCATTATCGCATACGACTTCCGATGGCATCCCAAATCGGCAGATGATATGGTCCCAGATGAAGTCGATCACTTCCTTTTCCCTGACCTTTTCGTATGCCTGTGCTTCAACCCACTTGGAAAAGTAGTCAGTCATAAAAAGAATAAATTGTGCTTTACCTGGTGCACAGGGGGAGAGGGCCGACAATGTCCATCCCCCACTTCATGAATGGCCATGGCGATAGGACCGAATGCAATGTCTCTCCAGGCCGATGAATCATTGGTCCGTGCCTTTGGCACTTGTTGCACTTGCGTACGAACTCCTTCGCATCTTTCTCAATATCGATCCAATAGTAACCGACCCGAATTATTTTTCGAACCGAGGATTCGGAGCCGGAGCGATTTCTGCATGTGCCTTCATGTACCTCCCTTAAGATGTACTCGGTGTCGCCGGGCCCAAGACATATGGCGAGGGGACCTCCGTATGTTCTTCTGAATAGGGTTCCATCGCCGGACAAGCAAAATCAGGCTGCCTTTGTGCGTAACGCTATCGATTCTTTGGAATCCGATGGGAGCTTACCTAAACCGAGATATTCTACGTATTTGTTCCTCCAATCCCAGGTCAAGCTTGTTGAGTTAATTTCAGCATGGCCTTCTTCCACCACCAACCTCAATAGTTGCACGACTTTTTCAGAATCGATCTCTTCATCGTCGATCGATGATCCTAAGTTGGTGAGGGCATTGGCCTCACTATTTTGCTCTCGTGGTATGTTCTGTAGGGTCCATTTTTTAAACCTATGTAGTGTGACCTGAAGCTTGTCCACATACCTTTGCATTCGCCCCTCTCTGACTTTGAATGTCCTATTTAGTTGATTGACTACGAGGAGGGAATCACATTTGGCCTCGATTATCTCTGCCCCAAGGCTTTTGGCCAACTCTAAACCTGCAATCATAGCTTCATATTCTACTTCGTTGTTAGTTAATTTACAGTCTTAATAGACTGTCGAATTGTATTCCCAGTGTGGGGCCTTAGAACGATACGAAGCCCCGATCCTTTCAAATTGGAGGCGCCGTCTGTGAACAAAGTCCACACTCCCGAAGGAGTCCCCGATTCGGTCATCAGTTCTCTCTCGACCTCGGGTATAACCGACGGCGTAAAGTCGGTGACAAAATCTACCAGCACTTGAGATTTGATTGAGGTTCGAGGCCGATACTCGATATCGTATCCGCTTATTTCGATGGCCCACTTGGCCAGTCGGCCTGATAGCTCAGGTTTGTGCATAATATTCCTAAGGGGATAAGTTGTTACTACACATATGAGATGGCATTGGAAGTAGGGTTTTAGCTTCCTAGAGGCACTCAATAAAGCGAGTGCTAACTTTTCCAAATGTGGGTATCTAGTTTTGGCCTCACCTAGGGTTCTACTGACGTAATAAATGGGGAATTGCGTACCTTTTTCTTCTCGGACCATGACCTCGCTCACCGCTACTTCCGAAACAACAAGGTAAAGGTATAATTGCTCACCTGTTTTTGGCGTATGCAACAAACGTGGACTAGAAAGATACCTTTTAAGCTCTTCTAACACACGCTGACATTCCGGACCCCATGAGAATTCGTTCTTCTTTTTCAGCAAGTTGAAGAATTGGTGACTCCTGTCA
>MCJB01048550.1:0-13730 GCA_002018475.1 Nicotiana obtusifolia
TTCCGCATTTTGTTATTTAATTATGTTTGTATATTCATGAATGCAATGATTATGTATGATAACGTAGTAGGCAAAGTAAATTATTGGCTGGCCTAGCTTCCATTAGTAGGCGCCATCACGACTCCCGAGGGTGGGAAATCCGGGGTCGTGACAGAGTTGGTATCAGAGCCTAGGTTACCTAGGTTTCACAGTTCATAGACAACCTCGGTAGAGTCTGAGGGATCGGTACGGAGACGTCTGTATTTATCCCCCAGAGGCTACAGAGTTAGGAAAAGCTTCATGTTTGTTCTTTCTTATCGTGCGGTTCTGTTCCTTAATGTTAATTGAATTTCTATTTCTGTTCCTCGCAGATGGCGAGAACATGCGCTTCTTCTTCTACCGCTCGACAGCTCGAGCCCCCAGCAGCAGCTCCTATACGGGGCAGAGGGCGAGGATGAGGCTGTGCTAGGGGTCAAGGCAGGGGCAGGACTCAGCCTCCTGCAGCGGCGCCAATGTCAGAACCTCGGATTGATTTTGAAGAAGAGCTTCCAGCCCCAGCAGCTCCGGTGGGCCCAGTTCAGGTCCCAGAGGGGTTTATTGCTACCACGGTACTTCAGGACGCTTTGGTCCGACTGGTGGGCCTCATGGAGAATGTTACTCGAGCAGGTTTATTTCCTGCAGCTCCAGCCACTTCCCAAGCTGGAGCAGGAGCTCAAACTCCTACTACTCTTACCCCATAGCAGGTAGCTCCTCAAGCTCAGGTTCCGGGGGTTCAGCCAGCTGTGGCAGTTCAGCCGGGGATAGTAGCTCAGTCCGGCAATGGAGTTGCTATGTCTGTCGATGCCTTGTGGAGACTGGATAGGTTCACCAAACTATTCACTACCACCTTTAGCAGCACTTCTACAGAGGACCCTCAGGACTTCCTCTACAGTTGCCACGAGGTCCTCCGGAATATGGGTATTGTTGAAACCAATGGGGTGGACTTTGCGGCATTTCGTCTGTCCGGATCCGCCAAGACTTGGTGGAGGGATTATTGTTTGACTAGACCAGCCGGTCTACCATCCTTAACTTGGGAGCAGTTTACAGAGTTGTTCCTGGAAAAGTTTCTCCCTGTCACTCAGAGAGAGGCTTATCGGAGGCAGTTCGAGCGCCTTCAACAGGGGTCCATGACAGTTACTCAATATGAGTCCAAATTCATTGACCTGGTTCGGTATTCTCTCATCATACTTCCTACAGAGAGGGAGAGGGTGAGGAGATTTATTGACGGTTTCATTCAGCCAATTCGCCTTCAGATGGCTAGGGAGGCCGGTAGTGAGATCACATTCCAGGAAGCGGTCAATGTGGCCCGCAGAGTCGAGATGGTTTTGTCACATGGGAGTGGTCATGGGTCGGATAAGAGGCCCCGTCATTCCGGTAGATTCATGGGTGCCTCATCTGGAAACAGGGATTCATATGGTAGAGGCCATCCTCCTAGGCCTTTTCATTCAGCTCTTCAGGTTTCTCACAGTGCTTCAGGTAACCGTGGTCCCCAAATGCAGTATATAGATCAGCAGTCTATTAGTGCGCAACCGCTATAGAATTCTCAGAGTCGACAGTCTATGGCTTGTTACATATGTGGCGACCCGAGACACATTGCTAGGTATTGCCGTCGTGCCTTCAGTAACTCTACACACCAGGATTCTCGTGCTATAGCTCAGGCGCCTAATGTTCCGCAGCCCGCCCAACTAGCTAGAGGTGGGGGCAGAGGTGTTAGGGGTAGAGGAAGAGGTGCTGGAGGTGGAGCTCAGGTCGGCCGAGGTGGGGGCCAGCCAGCAGCAAGCCGTCCAAGAGATGTGGCTCAGGGTGGTGGGGCTCAGCCCCGATGTTATGCTTTTCCAGCCCGACCCGAGGCAGAGGCTTCAGATTCCGTGATTACAGGTACAGTTCTGGTTTGTGGCCGCAAGGCTTCAGCCTTATTTGATCCAGGGTCTACCTACTCGTATGTTTCATCTTATTTTGCACCATATCTGGCTATGCCTAGTGACTCGTTGAGTATTCCTGTTTATGTATCCACACCGGTGAGTGATTCCATTGTGGTGGATCGAGTCCATCGTTCCTGTGTGGTAGTGATTGGGGGTCTTGAGACCCGTGTGAATTTACTACTTCTGGATATGGTTGATTTTGATATTATATTGGGAATGGACTGGTTATCACCTTACCACGCCATCCTGGATTGCCATGCCAAGACTGTGACTTTAGCTTTACCGGGTATGCCTCGCTTAGAGTGGAAAGGGACTCCTAGTCATTCCACCCGTAGCATTATCTCTTATGTGAAGGCTCGACGTATGGTCGAGAAGGGATGTTGGGCCTATCTGGCTCATGTCCGTGATTCTAGTGCCGAGGTCCTTTCTATTGAGTCAGTGCCTGTGGTCCGCGAGTTTCCCGAGGTGTTTCCCTCCGACCTGCCGGGAATGCCCCCTGACAGGGATATCGGTTTCTGCATTGATGTGGCTCCGGGCACTCAACCCATTTCTATTCCGCCATACCGCATGGCCCCGCCAGAGTTAAAGGAATTGAAGGAACAGTTGCAAGAATTGCTCGAGAAGGGTTTCATTAGACCCAGTGTTTCACCTTGGGGTGCGCCCGTGTTGTTTGTTAAAAAGAAGGACGGGTCGATGAGAATGTGTATCGATTACCGGCAGTTGAACAAAGTTACAATCAAAAATAAGTATCCATTGCCGAGGATCGATGATTTGTTTGATCAGCTCTAGGGTGCCAAGGTATTTTCAAAAATTGATTTGAGGTCTGGTTACCATCAGCTAAAGATTAGCGCTTCTGATGTCCCTAAAACAGCTTTCCGTACTCGGTATGGGCATTATGAATTCTTGGTTATGTCCTTTGGATTGACAAATGCCCCAGCAGCTTTCATGGACCTGATGAACCGAGTGTTCAGGCCGTACCTGGATTCGTTCGTGATAGTTTTCACCGACGACATCCTAGTATATTCTCCCAGCCAGGAGGAGCACGCTCAGCATCTCAGAGTGGTTCTTCAGACTTTGAGAGATAATAGGCTGTATGCTAAATTTTCAAAATGTGAATTCTGGCTGAGTTCGGTTGCATTTTTGGGTCATATTGTGTCGGCAGAGGGTATACAGGTTGATCCGAAAAAGATTGAGGCGGTCAAGAACTGGCCTAGGCCGGCATCAGTCACTGAGATTCGGAGTTTCTTGGGACTGGCAGGCTATTATCGTCGGTTCGTAGAGGGGTTTTCATCAATTGCAGCCCCGATGACCAAGTTAACTCAGAAGAGTGTCCAGTTTCAGTGGTCGGATGAGTGTGAGGCGAGCTTCCAGAAGCTCAAGACAGCTCTGACGACGGCACCAGTGTTAGTTTTGCCCACAGGCTCAGGACCCTATACGGTCTATTGTGATGCTTCTCGCATCGGACTTGGTGCAGTATTAATGAAAGAGGGCAAGGTTATTGCCTATGCTTCGAGGCAATTGAAGATTCATGAGAAGAACTATCCGGTGCATGACTTAGAATTGGCAGCCATAATTCATGCCTTGAAAATTTGGAGGCATTACTTATATGGCGTGCCGTGTGAAGTGTTCACGGATCATAAGAGTCTTCAATATCTGTTCAAACAAAAGGAGCTAAACTCGAGGCAGAGGAGGTGGTTGGAATTATTAAAGGACTACGACGTCACTATCTTATACCATCCGGGAAAGGCCAACGTGGTGGCCGATGCTTTGAGTAGAAAGTCTGCCAGTATGGGCAGTCTCGCTTATATTCCAGTCGGTGAAAGACAACTTGCCATGGACGTTCAGACCTTGGCCAATAGGCTCGTGAGACTAGACATCTCGGAATCTAACCGGGTGTTGGCTTGCGTGATTTCTCGGTCTTCCTTATGCGATCGCATCAGGGAGCGTCAGTACGATGACCCCCATTTGCTTGTCCTTAAGGACAAAGTCCAGCAAAATGAGGCTAAAGATGTGACCATCGGCGACGATGGAGTGTTAAGAATGCAGGGTCGAATTTGTGTACCCAATGTGGATGGTCTCCGGGAGTTAATTCTGAAAGAGGCCCATAGCTCGCGGTATTCTATTCATCCGGGTGCCGCAAAGATGTACCAGGATCTGAAACAACATTACTGGTGGAGAAGGATGAAGAAGGATATTGTGGGATACGTATCCCGGTGTCTCAACTGTCAGCAAGTAAAATATGAACATTAGAGGCCGGGCGGTTTACTTCAGCAGATAGCTATTCCCGAGTGGAAATGGGAGCGGATCACTATGGACTTTGTGGTCGGACTCCCACGGACTTTGAAGAAGTTCGATGCTGTTTGGGTGATTGTGGATCGGCTGACCAAGTCCGCACATTTCATCCCTGTGTGTACTACCTATTCTTCAGAACGGTTGGCAAGGATTTATATCCGAGAAATTGTTCGGCTGCATGGCGTTCCCATTTCTATCATTTCTGATAGAGGTACTCAGTTCACCTCGCAATTCTGGAAGGCCGTTCAGAGGGAGTTGGGTACTCAGGTGGAATTGAGTTCAGCCTTTCATCCTCAGACGGATGGGCAGTCCGAACGTACCATTCAAATCCTGGAGGACATGTTGCGTGCTTGTGCTATCGACTTCAGAGGTTCATGGGATGAATTTCTGCCACTTGCACAGTTCGCTTATAATAACAGCTATCAGTCAAGTATTCAGATGGCTCCGTATGAGGCTCTGTATGGGAGACGGTGTAGATCTCCGGTTGGATGGTTCGAGCCCAGCGAAGATAGACTATTGGGGACTGACCTGGTTCAGGATGCTATAGAAAAGGTGAAGATAATTCAGGAGAGGCTTCGTACAGCACAATCAAGGAAAAAGAGTTATGCCGACAAAAAGGTTCGGGATGTGTCTTACATGGTTGGTGAGAAAGTTATGCTGAAAGTCTCACCCATGAAAGGTGTTATGAGGTTCGGAAAGAAAGGTAAATTGAGTCCTCGGTTTATTGGGCCGTTTGAAGTACTTCGAAGAGTGGGGGAGGTGGCATATGAGCTTGCTTTGCCACCCAATCTATCGAGTGTACATCCGGTATTTCATGTTTCTATGCTTAGAAAGTACATTGGGGACCCATCTCATATTTTGGACTTTAACACGATTCAATTGGATGATGGCTTGACCTATGAGGTGGAGCCGGTGGCAATTCTGGATCGTCAGGTTCGAAAGCTGAGGTCCAAAGAAATAGCTTATGTGAAAGTTCAGTAGAGAGGTCGGTCCGTAGAAGAAGCCACTTGGGAAACCGAGCAAGAGATGCAGAGCAGATATCCACACCTCTTTGAAATTTCAGGTATGCTTCTTTACTCGTTCGAGGACGAACGCTTATTTAAGCGGGGGAGAATGTGATGACCCATTTCTTGCCTCGTTTTATTTCGTTAAATATATTATGTGAAATCAAGTCGAGTAAGTTGCACTCGAAGTAAATCGGTAGGAAATGAGACACTTGGTCTCTTTTAAGAAAGCTTAAGTCGTAAAAGTCAACCGCAGGTTGACTTATGAGTTAGAAGGTTCGGATGTAAATTCCGATGACTTGGTTAGCTTCGGGAGAGGATTTATGACTTAGGAGAGTGACCGGAATATGTTTTGGAGACCCCGAACAAAACTAGGCTTGAATTGGCGAAGTTCGAAATTACGGTTGATAGGTGAAATTTTGATCCGGAAGTCGGAACGGAATTCCGAAAGTTGCTGTAGCTTCATTATGTAATTTAAGACTTGTGTGCAAAATTTCAGGCCATTCGGACATGGTTTGGTCAGGTTCGGATCAAAAGAATGATTTAGAAATCTTTGGAGTCCTTAGGCATGAATCTAATACAAACCTGATGATACGATGTTTATTTTAGCGTTCCAATGGTTGGAACAAGTTTAGGTAAGGTTATAGGATATGTTTTCATGTTCAGATAAAGTCCCGGGGGTCTCGGATGAATTTTGAATGGTTGACGGGACTTAACTCGTCGCTTCATAAAGCGTTAACATCGTACCTTCAGGTATAATCAATATAAAAGGTAGTAAACGAGCTCCAAATTCAGTTTTGTTTGAGACATTAGCTCCGTATCGAAATTACGGAGCCATAGCAAAAAGAATCGTCCAAATCAAACTTCGTATGAAAAAGTTAGGCTTATTTTCGTAAACGAGAAAGAGATCAGTTGACAGGTGAAGGTTCGCGACCAAAAAGCGATTCGCATGTTGGAGAAGCGAATCGCGGAATCAACAATGAAGTCGCGAACTGAAGCAGAAGCTTAAGGTCAGAATCGCGACCAAAAAGCGGTTCGCATAACCAAAAAGCGAACCGCGAATTTGACATGGGGATCGCGAACACGGACAGAAACATGAGGGCTGATTTCGCGGTGAGAAAGCGATTCGCTTTCTTGAAAAGCGAATCGCGAAATGAACATGGGCATCGCGAAATGAGGCAGAAACTTGGGCAACCTTTTTGTCCAATTCGCGATGAAAAAGCGATTCGCTTTCTTGAAAAGCGAATCGCGAAATGGACATTGGGGTCGTAAAATTGGCCAGACTGAGTACTTTTTGCTCGATTTTTAACCCTCTATAAATAGGACCTAGGGTCCATTTTTGCACTACTGAGATACGTAACTTAATACCCACGAGAGAAAACATCTTCAAACACAAAGAATCTCTATAAATCAACCCCAAGACCACATGCAAAGGAGATTTTCATGAGTAACCTTGCAAAGAAAGGGGTTGTACTGCCTTAGACACATTTGGGGTTTTAAGAAGAGGATTAAAGTGAGATTCGGAACAAATAGAGAGGGAGTCTCAAGAGAAACATCGGGTAAGTGTTCTCTACCCTAAATCCCTCTTAGATTATGGTTTCCATGCTTAATCCCCTTGTAAATCCACGAATTTGTGAAAAGAAGAACCTAGGTTTCTTCTCAAAACTTCTGAAATATGAAATTGGGGATTTAAGGTCAATCCGGTGTTGGAATTTGACAAACTTGATATGCATGGAATCGTGTTGTAATGGGTAATTACATTTTTGTGAATTCCGAACAATTTCGAGAAATGGGCCCCACTATCAATTTTGAGTTTAATTTCAGGATTTTACCCGTAAAGCTTGTAAATTTCAATGGAAATTGGTGTCCATTGTGGGTATTGAACGTAATGAATTGTTTATGACTAGATTTGGAGCCTTCGAACGCAAAGTATCAAGGCAAAGGTTTGTCGGAACCTTGAATTCCATTGCCAAGCGAGGTAAGTGTCCGTTCTAACCTTAGCTTGATGAATTAGAAATTATGTGCTACGTGCTAAATTGTTTCTCGTTGAGAACAATGTATAGGTATGGTGACGGGTACCTATACTTTGGTGTCAAACCTGACCGTGGGTCGTATGTTGATAAATGTTGCATATTAATGTTATAATTGTTGAAAGATGTTTATGATATTGCTGAGATGCAAAGACAATTATGTTTCTAATTGCCGGATGTTATTCGTGGTATTATTGTGATATGCCTATCACACGAACTGAACATTGTGAATGCTCCTATTGATTATGGTTATGGTTATGATCTTCTCTTTCATCGTAATTCAGATTTATAAATGAATCTAAGTCGTTTCTAAGTCGTGGGTAGTGTCTTAGGAGTTCATAAGAGTCTAAAAGGGGTCTGGTGTCATAACAGTAGTGTCGTGTCTAGGTTTAACGGAAAGTTAAACGGGTTGGGAGGTTAATCGATAAACATAGACAGTAGTGAATTATTAATGTTGATTTAGTTAAATATGAGTCGAGTGTGGTTTGGTTATAGTTGATTTCCCCCTGGCCGGGATGGTTGTTGACGTTGTTATTTCCCTAATTGGGAGTTGATGTGATGCATTGTTCTCTTGATGGAAATTGTTCGTGATTGCTGTGATGATGTATAAGTGGGAGCGGGTGGCACGCCTGCCACGAGATATTGTATAAGTGGGAGCGGGTGGTACGCCTACCACAGGATAATGTAAGTGGGAGCGGGTGGCACGCCTGCCACGAGATATGTATAAGTGGGAGCGGGTGGCACGCCTGCCACGAGATATGTATAAGTGGGAGAGGGTGGCACGCCTGCCACGAGATATGTATAAGTGGGAGCGGGTGGCACGCCTGCCACGAGATATTGTGTAAGTGAGAGCGGGTGGTACGCCTACCACAGGATATTGTATGTGGGAGCGGATGGCACGCCTGCCACAAGAGGTTACTGTAAGTGGGTCCGGGTTGCACGCCTGCAACAAGAGGTTACTGGAGGAAAGTGGATTGTGTTTCATGTTATTTGTGTTAAAGGCCAAATGGCAATGTTCCTCCTTGAAAATTGTTGATCTGTTGTTTTCATTGATTTGATATTGTGATGCATATCTTCCTTTCTCTGTTTATTTTGCTGATGCATTTTGTTATCTGTCGTAGATGCATATATGTTTATGTCTAACAGGTTATCTGGAGTCCGGTCCTAGCCTCGTCACTACCTCGCCGAGGTTAGGCCAGGCACTTACCAGCACATGGGGTCGGTTGTGCTGATACTACACTCTGCACTCTTTTGTGCAGATACTGGCGCCGCAGGTTTCGGACCGTAAAAGGACTTCCAGCTTTTGTGCGACTTCCCAGGCGACCCAAGGTAGCACTGCAGACGTTCGCAGATCTTGGCGTCCTCTGTCTACTTCTTTTAACTGTTCTTCCATGTAGTTCGAAAACAGTACTTTTGTTATTTCTTTCAAGACCTTGTATGTAGTACTCTTAGATGGTCTGTGAAATTGTGATACCAGTTCTTGGGTGGTTTGTGAAAACGAGGGACTATTTAAAGTATTTTTTCCGCATTTATGTTATTAAATTATGTTTATATATTCATGAGTGCATTGATTATGTATGATAATGTAGTAAGCAAAGTAAATTGTTGGCTGGCCTAGCTTCCATTAGAAGGCGCCATCACGACTCCCGAGGGTGGGAAATCCGGGGTCGTGACAGAGTTGGTATCAGAGCTCTAGGTTATATAGGTTTCACAGTTCACAGACAACCTCGGTACACTCTGAGGGATCGGTACGGAGACGTCTGTATTTATCCCCCAGAGGCTATAGAGTTAGGAAAAGCTTCATATTTGTTCTTTCTTATCGTGCGGTTCTGTTCCTTAATGTTAATTGAATTCCTATTCTGTTCCTCGCAGATGGCGAGAACACGCGCTTCCTCTTCTACCGCTCGACAGCCCGAGCCCCCAGCAACAGCTCCTATACGGGGCAGAGGGCGAGGACGAGGTCGTGCTAGGGTCCGAGGCAGGGGCAGGACTCAGCCTCCTGCAGCGGCACCAATGTCAGAACCTCGGATTGATCCTGAAGAAGAGGTTCCAGCCCCAGTAGCTTCGGTGGGCCCAGTTCAGGTCCCAGAGGGGTTTATTGCTACCCCGGTACTTCAGGACGCTTTGGTCCGACTGGTGGGCCTCATGGAGAATGTTACTCGAGCAGGTTTATTTCCTGCAGCCCCAGCCACTCCCCAAGCTGGAGCAGGAGCTCAAACTCCTACTACTCTTGCTCCGGAGCAGGTAGCTCCTCAGGCTCAGGTTCCGGGAGTTCAGCCAGCTGTGGCAGTTCAGCCGGGGATAGTAGCTCAGTCCGGCAATGGAGCTGCTATGTCCGCCGATGCCTTGTGGAGATTGGATAGGTTCAATAAACTATTCACTACCACCTTTAGCGGCACTTCTACAGAGGACCCTCAAGACTTCCTCTACAGTTGCCACGAGGTCCTCCGGAATATGGGTATTGTTGAAACTAATGGGGTGGACTTTGCGGTATTTCGTCTGTCCGGATCCGCCAAGACTTGGTGGAGGGATTATTGTTTGACTAGACCAGTCGGTCTACCATCCTTAACTTGGGAGCAGTTTACAGAGTTGTTCCTGGAAAAGTTTCTCCCTGTCACTCAGAGAGAGGCTTATCGGAGGCAGTTCGAGCGCCTTCAACAGGGGTCCATGACAGTTACTCAATATAAGTCCAGATTCATTGACTTGGCTCGGCATGCTCTCATCATACTTCCTACAGAGAGGGAGAGGGTGAGGAGATTTATTGACGGTCTTATTCAGCCAATTCGCCTTCAGATGGCTAGGGAGACTGGTAGTGAGATTACATTCCAGGAAGCGGTTAATGTGGCCCGCAGGGTCGAGATGGTTCTGTCACATGGGAGCGGTCATGGGTAGGATAAGAGGCCCCATCATTCCGGTAGATTCATGGGTGCCTCATCTGGAAACAGAGATTCATATGGTAGAGGCCATCCCCCTCGGCCTTTTCATTCAGCTCTTCAGGTTTCTCACAGTGCTTCAGGTAACCGCGGTCCCCACATGCAGTATATAGATCAGCAGTCTATCAGTGCGCAACCGCTACAGAATTCCCAGAGTCGACAGTCTATGGCTTGTTACATATGTGGCGACCCGAGACACATTGCTAGATATCGTCAACGTGCCTTAGGTAACTCTACACACCAGGATTCTCGTGCTATGACTCAGGCGCCTAATGTTCCGCAGCCCGCCCAACTAGCTAGAGGTGGGGGCAGAGGTGTTAGGAGTAGAGGAAGAGGTGCTGGAGGTGGAGCTCAGGTCGGCAGAGGTGGGGGCCATCCAGCAGCAGGTCGTCCAAGAGATGTGGCTCAGGGTGGTGGGGCTCAGCCCCGATGTTATGCTTTTCCAGCCCGACCCGAGGTAGAGGCTTCAGATGGCGTGATTACAGGTACAGTTCTGGTTTGTGGTAGCAAGGCCTCAGCCTTATTCGATCCAGGGTCTACCTACTCGTATGTTTCATCTTATTTTGCACCATATCTGGCTATGCCTAGTGACTCGTTGAGTATTCCTGTTTATGTGTCCACACCGGTGAGTGATTCCATTGTGGTGGATCGAGTCCATCGTTCCTGTGTGGTGGTGATTGAGGGTCTTGAGACCCGTGTGAATTTATTACTTTTGGATATGGTTGATTTTGATATTATATTGGGAATGGACTGGTTATCACCTTACCACGCCATCCTTGATTGCCATGCCAAGACTGTGACCTTAGCTTTACCGAGTATGCCTTGCTTAGAGTGGAAAGGGACTCCTAGTCATTCCACCCGTAGCATTATCTCTTATGTGAAGGCTCGACGTATGGTCAAGAAGGGATGTTTGGCCTATCTGGCTCATGTCCGTGATTCTAGTGTCGAGGTCCTTTCTATTGAGTCAGTGCCTGTGGTCCGCGAGTTTCCCGAGGTTTTTCCCTCCGACCTGCCGGGAATGCCCCCTGACAGGGATATCGATTTCTGCATTGATGTGGCTCCGGGTAATCAACCCATTTCTATTCCGCCATATCGCATGGCCCCGCCAGAGTTAAAGGAATTGAAGGAGCAGTTGCAAGAATTGCTCGAAAAGGGTTTCATTAGACCCAGTGTTTCACCTTGGGGTGCGCCCGTGTTGTTTGTTAAAAAGAAGGACGGGTCGATGAGAATGTGTATCGATTACCGGCAGTTGAATAAGGTTACAATCAAGAACAAGTACCCATTGCCGAGGATCGATGATTTGTTTGACCAGCTACAGGGTGCCAGAGTATTTTCAAAAATTGATTTGAGATCTGATTACCATCAGCTAAAGATTAGGGCTTCTGATGTCCCTAAAACAGCCTTCCGCACTCGGTATGGGCACTACAAATTCTTGGTTATGTCCTTCGGATTGACAAATGCCCCAGCAGCTTTCATGGACCTGATGAACCGAGTGTTCAGGCCATACCTGGATTCGTTCGTGATAGTTTTCATTGACGACATCCTAGTATATTCTCCCAGCCAAGAGGAGCACGCGCAGCATCTCAGAGTGGTTCTTCAGACTTTGAGAGATAATAGGCTGTATGCTAAATTTTCAAAATGTGAATTCTGGCTGAGTTCGGTTGCATTCTTGGGTCATATTGTGTCAGCAGAGGGTATACAGGTTGATCCGAAAAAGATTGAGGCGGTCAAGAACTGGCCTAGGCCGGCATCAGTCACTGAGATTCGGAGTTTCTTGGGACTGGCAGGCTATTATCGTCGGTTCGTAGAGGGGTTTTCATCAATTGCAGCCCCGATGACCAAGTTGATTCAGAAGAGTGTCCAGTTTCAGTGGTCGGATGAGTGTGAGGCGAGCTTCCAGAAGCTCAAGACAGCTCTGACGACGGCACCAGTGTTAGTTTTGCCTACAGGCTCAGGGCCCTATATGGTTTATTGTGATGCTTCTCGTATTGGGCTTGGTGCAGTATTAATGCAAGAGGGCAAGGTTATTGCCTACGCTTCGAGGCAATTGAAGATTCATGAGAAGAACTATCCGGTGCATGACTTAGAATTGGCAGCCATAATTCATGCCTTTAAAATTTGGAGGCATTACTTATATGGCGTGCCATGTGAAGTGTTCACGGATCATAAGAGTCTTCAATATCTGTTCAAACAAAAGGAGCTAAATTTAAGACAGAGGAGGTGGTTGGAATTATTAAAGGACTACGATGTCACCATCATGTACCACCCGGGAAAGGCCAATGTGGTGGCCGATACTTTGAGTAGAAAGTCTGCCAGTGTGGGCAGTCTCGCTTATATTCGAGTCGGCGAAAGACAACTTTCCATGGACGTTCAGACCTTGGCCAATAGGCTCGTGAGACTAGACATCTCGGAATCTGACCGGGTGTTGGCTTGCATGATTTCTCGGTCTTCCTTATACGATCGCATCAGGGAGCGTCAGTACGACGACCCCTATTTGCTTGTCCTTAAGGACAAAGTCCAGCAAAACGAGGCTAAGGATGTGACCATCGGTGACGATGGAGTGTTAAGAATGCAGGGTCGAATTTGTGTACCCAATGTGGATGGTCTCCGGGAGTTAATTCTGAAATAGGCCCATAGCTCGCGGTATTCTATTCATCCGGGTGCCGCAAAGATGTACCAGGATCTGAAACAACATTACTGGTGGAGAAGGATGAAGAAGGATATTGTGGGATTCGTATCCCGGTGTCTCAACTGTCAACAAGTGAAATATGAACATCAGTAACCGGACGGTTTACTTCAGCAGATAGCTATTCCCGAGTGGAAATGGGAGCGGATCACTATGGACTTTGTGGTCGAACTCCCACGGACTTTGAAGAAGTTCGATGCTGTTTGGGTGATTGTGGATCGGCTGACCAAGTCCGCACATTTCATCCCTGTGTGTACTACCTATTCTTCAGAACGGTTGGCAAGGATTTATATCCGAGAAATTGTTCGGCTGCATGGCGTTCCCATTTCTATCATTTCTGATAGAGGTACTCAGTTCACCTCGCAATTCTGGAAGGCCGTGCAGAGGGAGTTGGGTACTCAGGTGGAATTGAGTTCAGCCTTTCATCCTCAGACGGATGGGCAGTCCGAACGTGCCATTCAAATCCTGGAGGACATGTTGCGTGCTTGTGCTATCGACTTCAGAGATTCATGGGATGAATTTCTGCCACTTGCAGAGTTCGCTTATAATAATAGCTATCAGTCAAGTATTCAGATGGCTCCGTATGAGGCTCTGTATGGGAGACGGTGTAGATCTCCGGTTGGTTGGTTCGAGCCCGGCGAAGCTAGACTATTGGGAACTGACCTGGTTCAGGATGCTATAGAAAAGGTGAAGATAATTCAGGAGAGGCTTCGTACAACACAGTCAAGGCAAAAGAGTTATGCCGACAGAAAGGTTCGGGATGTGTCTTACATGGTTGGTGAGAAAGTTATGCTGAAAGTTTCACCCATGAAAGGTGTTATGAGGTTCGGAAAGAAAGGTAAATT
>MCJB01048550.1:14557-61325 GCA_002018475.1 Nicotiana obtusifolia
TAGGAAAGGAGACACTTGGTCTCTTTTAAGAAAGCTTAAGTCGTAAAAGTCAACCATAGGTTGACTTATGAGTTAAAAGGTTCGGATGTGAATTCCGATGACTCGGTTAGCTTCGGGAGAGGATTTATGACTTAGGAGAATGACCGGAATATGTTTTGGAGACCCCGAACAAAACTAGGCTTGAATTGGTGAAGTTCGAATTTCCGGTTGATAGGCGAAATTTTGATCCGGAAGTCGGAACGGAATTCCGAAAGTTGCTTTAGCTTCATTATGTAATTTAAGACTTGTGTGCAAAATTTCAGGCCATTCGGACATGGTTTGGTCAGGTTCGGATCAAAAGAACGGTTTAGAAATCTTTGGAGTCCTTAGGCTTGAACCCAATGCGAACTTGATAATACGATGTTGATTTTAGCGTTCCGATGGTTGGGACAAGTTTAAGTAAGATTATAGAATATGTGTTCATGTTTGGATAAAGTCCCGGGGATCTCGGATGAATTTTGAATGGTTGAAGTGACTTAGTTTGCCGTTTCAAGAAAACGTCAACATCGTACCTTCATGTATAATTAGTATAAAATTTAGTAAAAGAACTCCAAATTCAGATTTGTTTGAGGCATTAGATCCGTATCGAAATTTCGGAGCCATAGCAAAAAGAATCGTCCAAATCGGACTCCGTATGAAAAAGTTAGGCTTATTTTCGTAAACGAGAAAGAAATCAATTGACAGGTGAAGGTTCGCGACCAAAAAGCGATTCGCATATTGGAAATGCGAATCGCGAAACCAACAATGAAGTTGCGAACTGAAGCAGAAGCTTAAGGTCAGAATCGCGACGAAAAAGCGGTTCGCATAATCGAAAAACGAATCGCGAAATCGCCAACCACGTCGCGAACACGGACAGAAACTTGAGGGATGATTTCGCGATGAGAAAGCGATTCGCTTAATTGAAAAGCGAATCGCGAAATCGACATGGGGATCGCGAAATGAGGCAGAAACTTGGACAACCTTTATGTCCAATTCGCGACGAGAATGCGGTTCGCATACGTGAAAAGCGAACCGCGAAATCCCTCTTTTGGTCGCGAAATGGGTCTGACTGGGTACTTTTTGCCCGATTTTTTACCCTCTATAAATAGGACCTAGGGTCCATTTCGCACTACGGAAATACATATCTCAATACCCATGAGAGAAAATATCTTCAAACACAGAGGAATCACTACAAATCGACCCCAAAACCACTTGCAAGGGAGAATTTCATGAATAATCTTGCAAAGAAAGGGGTTGTATCACCTTAGACATATTTGGGGCTTTAAGAAGAGGATTAAAGTGAGATTCGGAACAAATAGAGAGGGAGTCTCAAGAGAAACATCAGGTAAGTGTTCTCGACCCTAAGTCCCTCTTAGATTATGATTTCCATGCTTAATCCCATTATGAATCCATGAAATTGGGTAAGAAGAACCTGGGTTTTCTTCTCAAAACTTCTAAAAATATGAAATTGGGATTTAAGGTCAATCCGGTGTCGGAATTTGGCAAACTTGATATGCATGGACTCGCGTTGTAATGGGTAATTACATTTTGTGAATTTCGAATGATTTCGAGAAATGGGCCCCACTATCAATTTTGAGTTTAATTTCGGGATTTTACCCGTAAAGCTTGTAAATTTCAATGGAAATTGGTGTCCGTTGTGGGTATTGAACGTAATGAATTGTTTATGACTAGATTTGGAGCCTTCGGACGTAAAGTTTCAAGGCAAAGGTTTGTCGGAACCTTGAATTCCATTGCCAAGCGAGGTATGTGTCCGTTCTAGCCTTAGCTTGAGGAATTATAAATTATGTGCTACGTGCTAAATTGTTTCTCATTGAGAACAAAGTATAGGTATGGTGACGGGTACCTATACTTTGGTGTCAAACATGACCGTGGGTCGTATGTTGATAAATGTTGCATATTAATATTATAATTATTGAAAGATGTTTGTGATATTGCTGAAATGCAAAGACAATTATGTTTCTAATTGCCGGATGTTATCCGTGGTATTATTGTGATATAAGGGGGAGCGGGTGGCACGCCTTCCACGAGACATTGTGAATTGAGGGCGGGTGATACGCCTATCACACGAACTGAACATTGTGAATGTTCCTATTGATTATGGTTATGGTTATGATCTTCTCTTTCATCATAATTCAGATTGATAAATGAACTAGTTGAATAAGTAATCGTTAAAAGATAATCGGAGGTTTCGTGTCTAAGTCATGGGTAGTGTCTTAGGAGTTCATAGGAGTCTAAAAGGGGTCCGGTGTCATAACAGTAGTGTCGTGTCTAGGTTTAACGGAAAGATAAACGGGTTGGGAGGTTAATCGGTAAACATAGATAGTAGTGAATTATTAATATTGACTTAGTTAAGTATGAGTCGAGTATGGTTTGGTTATAGTTGATTTCCCCCTGGCCAGGATGGTTGTTGATGTTGTTATTTCCCTAATTGGGAGTTGATGTGATGCATTATTCTCTTGTTGGAAATTGTTTGTGATTGCTGTGATGATGTAAGTGGGAGCGGGTAGTACGCCTACCACAGGATATTGTAAGTCGGAGCGGGTGGCACGCCTGCCACGAGATATTGTGTAAGTGGGAGCGGGTGGTACGCCTACCACAGGATATTGTATGTGGGAGCGGGTGGCACGCCTGCCACAAGAGGTTACTGTAAGTGGGACCGGGTTGCACGCCTGCAACAAGAGGTTACTGGAGGAAAGGATGGATTGTGTTTCATATTATTTGTGTTAAAGGCCAAAAGGCAATGTTCCTCCTTGAAAGCTGTTGATCTGTTGTTTCCATTAAATTGTTATTGCGATGTATTTTTTTCCTTTCTCTGTCTATTTGTTGATGTACTTTTATTATTTGTTGTAGATGTATATATGTCTTTGTCTAACAGGTTTATTTGGAGTCTGGTCCTAGCCTCGTCACTACCTCGCCGAGGTTAGGCCAGACACTTACCAGCACATGGGGTCGGTTGTGCTGATACTACACTCTGCACTCTTTTGTGCAGATACCGGCGCCGCAGGTGTCGGACAGTAAAAGGACTTCCAGCTTTTGCGCAACTTCCCAGGCGACCCAAGGTAGCACTGCAGACGTTCGCAGATCTTGGCGTCCTCTGTCTGCTTCTTTTAACTGTTCTTCCATGTAGTTCGGAAATAGTACTTTTGTTATTTCTTTCAAGACCTTGTATGTAGTACTCTTAGACGGCCTGTGAAACTGTGATACCAGGTCTTGGGTAGTTTGTTTGAAAGATGGACTATCTAAAGTATTTTCCGCATTTTGTTATTAAATTATGTTTTTATATTCATGAATGGATTGATTATGTATGATAACGTAGTAAGCATAGTAAATTATTGGCTGGCCTAGCTTCCATTAGTAGGCGCCATCACGACTCCCGAGGGTGGGAAATCCGGGGTCGTGACAGCCTCAACCCCATTTTAAGTCATTATTTTTCCTTATATGCAGACCTTAGAACCCTAAGAACACCCTCTCAAGGTTCTCTCATGATCCAAGACTAAAACAAAGGGCAAACAACACAAATCAAGTGTTGAGAATCCCGTGGCGCTAGTAAGTTTCTTGTTCTTCTTGTTGTTGCTGATTTTATGTTGTTCCAGCTTGTATGGGAAGTTGTTTTATGTTTTTTTTTGTTCTTTAATATACTCCCTCAAGTCTTAATATCAACCCTAGGTGATTTCAAGTCTTCTAAAGTGATTCTAGTGCCGAAAAACCCTAATTGATTGCTAGCTTCACGTCCTTGTTCTTGTGGCAGCATTGGAGAGATATTTCATGGTCAATTGAGGACAAATTGGAGTCTTTCTTTATGTTTATAGGTAAGGAACTTCTTACATACATGTATTTAGATTATCCAAGTTACAACTAAGTCGTTGAAGCTAGAACTTGTGAAATATATGTCGAAAGGCTTGCTAGTAATGTTGTTGGTTAGTGGACTGTTTTGGGAGGCTCAATATGATTATTATTGATATTGTTTGGGATGTTTGGTGATATTGTTAACTTTTGGGAAGTCAATAAATAGGGGAGGTATTTCCCGTTTCATCGTAAAATAGGTTACGATTGATACACAATAGTTACGACGCTTAAATGATAATGATAGTGTCATTTCTCTTATTGTAGACTAAGGAGTCGTGGCATTTTCATTGCTTAAGATTTAAAAGTATATAGAAGGTATGTGAGGCTGTCCCTTTCTTTCTTTTGCACGGCTTCGATTGTGCGTAATGTAATGAACGAGCTTCCAAAGATACTCCACTCTTAAAGGCTAGCAGTACTTACATTGTTTCCCTTCTTATGGAACGATTGATGTTGATGTTACTTCTCTTATTCATATGTTTTCAATGTTGTTGGTACTTCCTGATTCTTATAAGATTCTTGATGTGGATTTAGTCCTAATAACGTGTATGGAGGATACCGACCTTACGTCACTCCGAAAAGTTCAAAATTTGATTCCAATGAGTCCAGAACGCATCATATATATGTATCTACTTTACTCTACCGAGCCACGCTATAGGCGGCCGGGTACGACACTTATTGTACAACCACTAATCAATTGGGTTTTACCGAGCTCCACTTGGCCTAGTACGATTCTACCGACCCTTATGATGGCTGGGTACGTTTTTATCGAGCCTATTAGGGCAGGTACGATATGATGATAATGATGCCCACAGAGGTGTATGTTTTATAAGTTTATGTGTGTGTGTATATATATATATGTATCATGCATTCATGTCAGTAGCTCTCAGAGGCATCTAGATGTTACAGGTTGTATATTCTCTATCCCTATTTACATTATTGTTCTTACTTATGCTTTCCTGCCTTACATACTCAGTACTTTATTCGTACTGACGTCCTTTTATTTGTGGACGCTGCATGTCGTGCTGCAGGTCCTGATAGACAGGTAGGCGAAGCTCCCCCACCATAGTAGGCTGCCTAGATCAGCGGTTATTGGCGAGATCCCTTCTCCGGACTTGCCGTGGTCTTGGTATGCATTTTTTTATAGACGTTATGGGTATGTCGGGGCCCTGTTCCGGTAATGTTTTAGCACTTATGTTCCTTTGGAGGCTCATAGACAGGTGTCGACTCATGTATAGTTTAGATTTCCTAGTCGACTAATTTTTGTCGTATAGTCTCTCATGGCAGCTTGTCAGCTCACCTTATACGTAGCCTCATGACAGCCTTGTGGGCCCATGATATATATGTTCATGCCATTATCTGTCATTGTTGGTTGTTTAGATTCATGTCTACCATTTATACTGATCTCATCGGCCCTTAATGATAATAAGAAAAGTTAGATAAAATGTGCGTTGGTGCTCGGCAAGTATGGCCCAGGTGCCAGTCATGGCCCTCCAGTTTGGGTCGTGACGAACTTGGTATCTGAGCAGGTTTGTCCTAGGGGTTGTCTATGAGCCATGTCTAGTAGAGTCTTGTTATAAATGTGTAGCCCGCCATATTTATAATCAGGAGGTTACATGACATTTAGGGTTGTTGCCTTCTTCCTGAATCTAGATTGTGCGTAGAGTTGAATCATAAGTGTTCGTCTCTAATATTCACCATGTTTTCTTTCAGTGATGCCTTCGACTAGGAAGCAAATGATTAGTAGACGGCTTGATACAGCTGCGGGAGAGGGTACCAGTCAGGTGCCTCCAGCCAGAGTAGGCCAAAGTGAGGCTTAGAGTGAGGTGCCGTCTCATACCTCATATACTCCTTCTCCAGAGGATATTAGGAGGCACCCAGCACCTCTAGTTCCTCTGTCTGGCACTGTAGACCAGGATATGCAGAGTGCGGTACAGTTGTTGACTAGCTTGGTAGCTGCTTAGGCTCAGAGGCAGAACACACGTGCTGCTGATAAACAGGTTAGTGCGAGAGTTCGTGATTTTATTAATCTAGATCCTCCAGTGTTTATCGGATTAGACCCCAAGGAGGACCCGCAGACTTTTATTGTTCAGGTTCATCGTACACTACGGATTATGCATGCTAGTGATACGGAGGCAGTAGAGTTGGCTTCTTATCGGTTACGGGATTTAGCAGTTTTCTGGTATGATAGTTGGGAGAGATCCAGGGGTACGAAAGCTCCCCCACCTGTGTCTGAGGCCTTTCTTCGACACTACTTGCCAGTTGAGATGAAACGAGCTAGAGTTGATAAGTTCTTGAAACTTCGACAGGGTAATATGAGTGTGCAAGAGTATAGTATGCAGTTTGATTCTTTAGCAAGGTATGCTCCCCATATTGTGGCCGAGATGAGCGATAGAGTGCACCTATTCGTGAAGGGGTTGGGACCACATTTTATAAATGAGTGCACGACAGCCTCCTTGGTAGAGGGCATGGATATTTCCCGTATTCAGGCTTATGCCTAGACACTAGAGGATCATAAGCGCCAGCAAAGAGCAGACAGGGAGCAGGGTAGGGGCCAGCATAAGAAGGCGAGATTTGCAGGGTATTATGGTGACTTCAGAGGTAGAATCAGGCCCTAGTCTTCGAGGAGCTTGGCGCCACCTGTAGCTAGTGCTCCTCCACGCTTTTAGAGGCCTCAGTATGATCAATTTACCTATTCTAGTTGAGGTCAGAGTTCACGGGCATCAGGCTCACACTATCTTAGGGATACTAGTCAGACGAGACCCCCAACAACTCGTTGTGATCAGTGCGGCAAGGTCCACTTTGGAATGTGCCGTCGAGGTTCTGATGCATGCTATTCTTGCGGACAGCCTGGCCATATGATGCAGGATTGTCCTAACAGAGGAGGTGGCGCTACGGCTCAGCCGACTGGATCTGTGTCTGGTTCTTCCTTATCAGTTCGACCTCCAGCACGGGGTTTTCAGCAGTCCACAAGTCGTGGTAGAGGTAGAGTTGCAATGCCGAGTTCGAGTGGTACCCAAAATCAAACATATGCTCTAGTAGGTCGACAGGATCTCGAGTCATCTCTGGATGTTGTTACAGGTATATTGTTTGTGTTTTCTTATGATGTATATGCGTTGATTGATCCGGGATCTACATTATTATATGTTAAACCCTTTGTGGCTAATAAGTTTGGCATCAAAGCTGAATTAATAAGTAAACCACTTGCGGTATCTACTCCTATAGGAGTATCAGTGATTGCTAGAAGGGTATATAGAAGTTATACAGTGATGATTTGTAGTCGTTAAACCTCGGCAAATTTATATGAGTTAGAAATGGTTTATTTCGATGTGATAATGGGAATGGACTGGTTGGCCTCATGCTATGCAAATGTTGATTGTCGTACGAAGATGATTAGGTTTCAGTTTCATGGTGAACCCGTCATGAAATGGAAGGGGAACATTGCTATGCCGAAAGGTATGTTTATTTCCTATCTTAAGGCAAGGAAGATGATCTCAAAGGGTTACATTTATCATCTTGTTGGCGTTAGGGATGCGGAGCCAAAGCGCCTACTCTACAATCAATCCCCGTGGTCAATGAATTTCCAGATGTTTTCCCAGGTGAACTCCTAGGTCTTCCTCCTGAAAGGGAGATTGAGTTTAGCATTGATGTGTTTCCTGACACTCAACCGATCTCTATACCGCCATACAAGATGGCCCCGGCAGAGTTGTGAGAGTTGAAGGACTTGCTGGATAAGGGCTTCATTAGGCCTAACACTTCACCTTGGGGTGCGCCAGTCTTGTTCGTGCAAAAGAAAGACGGGTCGTTAAGGATGTGTATCGATTATCGACAGTTGAATAAGTTTACTATAAAGAACAAATATCCACTTCCAAGGAATGACGACCCGTTTGACCAACTCTAGGGTGCCAAGTATTTTTCCAAGATTGACTTACGTTCAGGGTATCATCAGGTTAGGTCTAAGGAGAAGGATATTCCAAAGACGGCATTCCGGACAAGATATGGGCACTTTGAGTTCTTGGTGATGTCGTTCGGGCTAACAAACGCCCCAGCAGCTTTTATATATCTCATGAATAGTTTATTCAGACCCTATCTTGATGTGCTCATGATCCTGTTCATTGATGACATTCTGGTGTATTCTCATTCGCAGGCAGAACATGTGGGCCACTTGCGGTAGTATTGCAGACCCTTCAGGATCGTAAGTTATATGCTAAGCTCTCCAAATGTGAATTCTGGCTAAACTCAGTAGCATTCCTTGGCCATGTGATATCTGATGGGGGTATTAGTGTCAACACTCAAAAGATCGATGGAGTGAAGAGTTGGCCAAGAGCTACAACACCATCAGAAGTCCGCAGCTTCCTGGGGCTAGCAGGATATTATAGGCGATTTGTTGAAGGGTTTTCCTCTATGTCAGCACCAGTGACTAAGTTAACACAGAAAGCTACCAAGTTCCAGTTGTCTGACGCTTGTGAACGTAGTTTTCATGAGCTAAAGAATCGATTGACATCCCCACCAGTGCTCACTCTCCCAGAAGGAACCGAAAGTTATGTGGTATATTGAACTGAGTCTTTAGAACCTATAGTAGAAATCAAAAACCAATGAATTTTTTTAATTCCAAAATCAGTTTAGGAGAACTAAATACACGAATCATTTTTCAGATTATGTTTAAGATCGTTGTTTTAAAACTAAACTCGGAAGTCTAGTATTTCTATAGGGAAGTATACATGTTGTACAATTTATTCTCAAATTAAAATAAGTTTGTTAATTAACCTTTATATTTTTAAGGATGCATCATTAGCTTTAAGACGGAATATCTGGAGTGTCAATTTAGCGACGTGATGGGGGAAGCGGACCTGGAAGTGAGGCTTGACTCACAAGTCATCCTCAAGCGAGAGAGTTTCAAGTATCTAGGATCTATTATCCAAGGAATAGGGAGATCGACGAGGATGTCACGCACCGTATTGGGTGGGGTGGATGAAATGGAGGTTAGCGTCTGGAGTCACGTGTGACAAGAATGTGCCACCGAAACATAAAAATAAGTTCTATAGAGCGGTGGTTAGATCGGCCATGTTGTATGGGGCTGAGTGTTGACCAGTCAAAAATTCATATATCCAGAAGATGAGAGTGACCGAAATGAGGATATCGAGATGGAGGTGCGGGCATACTAGCCTGCATAAGATTAGGAATGAAGATATTCGGGATACGTTAGGCGTTGCTCCCATGGACGACAAGATGCTGGAAGTGAGACTTAGATGGTTTGGGCACGTGCGGAGGAGAAGCCCAGGTGCCTCGTTAGGAGGTACGAGTAGTTGGATTTGGCAAGTACGAGAACAGGTAGAGGGCGGCCTAAGATGTATTGGGAAGAGATGATTAGACAGGACATGGTGCAGCTTCAGATTTCCGAGGACATGGCTCTTGATAGGAAGGTGTGGAGGTCGAGCATTAGGGTTGTAGGATAGGGGTTAGTTGAGCGTTTTTCCTCATTGTACCGGCCAGTCTGATAGTGTTTTGTCTAGGACTGCTAGCGGCTTATGTTATGTTCACACTATTTTTTTTTTATTTGTTCATAGTATTGTGTTATTTCCCTTCCATTTATTTGTTATTTCTTATTATGATGATATTATTTTTCTGATTTCTATTATTGTTACGAATCTATTGTCTCATTTTGGCTTTCACCACCCTCTTAGGCACTATTATTTTTCCTCTAGAGACTGTAAATCATTGTTAAACAGTAAATCACGTACTCTAATTCGTTAGTATATAAAAATAAAATTGGTAATGCTTTGGATTTATGTTAACATTAATATATTAGACCATCATACAACAAAGACAATGGAATGGTAGCTATCATTGGTTTTGTCTAAGGTTATTTAATATAAATTGTATGGGGTCGAACCCGATTGCTTGCATAGGAAGTACCGGTTTTGGGATTTGACGACCAGCGTCGATTGAAGTCGCCATCCCATAGGTCGAGACCAGAATATCGGGAAAAGAAATCCGAGAACGGGACATCGAGTAGAGAAGCCCGAGACCAGATGTCATCAGAATGAAGCTCGAAGCCAAGGCGCTAGAGATGAGATCGTCGAGGCCGATCGGGGTAAAACATCCCACGGTAAAGTTATCAGATTCTCGTAACTGAAGGACCGGAAATCTTGTGATATGTAAATATCTCTGCGGGAATCTCGGCTCAAATCAATAAAGACGTCGAATCCATTAATTCTAGGGATATCTTACCTTGTAAATGAGATTTTTACCTTATATAGAATTCTTCACCCTTCCTATATAAAGGGACAGCCCCATTTGTAAAGAACACATAATCTACAATCAATATAAAAAAGCTATAGTCTATTTTGGTCGTTTGTCTACTTCATATTTTTATTCCCAACGGCTTCTAACGCAGAAAGGTTATTCAATATTGGCGGTTTGCTCTTTTCCTTGTTCACTAAAATTAGTCTCTATTTCCGTTTATTCTTTAATTGTATTAAATCAGGTCACGTATCCTTAAAACCACCTATAAATTTAATTGTTACTCGTAACCTAGGGTAAACAGTTTGGCGCCCACCACGGGGCTAAGGATAATAGTGATCGTTTGATACAATTTTCTGTCACATAGACTATTTTACACTTGTTCTTTGCAGAATACCTTTTTTCAGGTTACAATACAATCATATCACATTCTCAATCTGTGCCTCAATACGTCGATGGCGAGTTTAACCACCAGGGCGAAAACAACAACTTGGCGCCCGGTAATGAAGTTCCAGTCGACGCTAACTCCCAAATAGCGGTCGATGTGGATCAGACCTCTGGCAGATCGAACAGTGTTTGAATAGAATACCGCTCGGCAATTCAGAACGACGAGGAGGATGGGATCAGCCTCAGGATGATATTCAACATGTTGCAACCCCAGCAAGCTGCCATTGCTCAGCTGCAAAATCTGAGCCATGTTTCGAATGGGATAGAGACCGGCCCTCCTCGGGAAATTATCCCCGAAAATGAACCTATCACAGTGGAACCAAGCAAAGGCAGATCGGGGGCAAACGTCGGGATCATGAAAATGCTCGAGGAGTTAACCAGACGAGTCGAGTCAGGCGAGAAGAAGATCGAGGCCAATGATAAAAAGGTACAAACATATAATTCGAGGGTGGACCAAATTCCAGGAGCACCTCCGGTATTAAAAGGATTAGACTCAAAGAAATTCGTACAGAAACCTTTTCCATCAAGCGCCGCCCCAAAACCCATACCAAAGAAGTTTCGCATGCCGGATATTCCCAAATACAACGGGACATCTGACCCGAATGAGCATGTAACGGCATACACATGCGCCATAAAGGGAAATGATCTCGAAGACGATGAGATTGAGTCCATTCTCTTAAAGAAATTCGGAGAGACCTTGTCGAAGGGGGCAATGACTTGGTATCACAATTTGCCCCCGAATTCAATCGATTCTTTTGCCATGCTTGCGGACACCTTCATGAAAGCTCATGCGGGTGCCATCAAAGTCGAGACGTGGAAATCGGACTTATTTAAGTTAGGCAAAGAGATAACGAAATGCTCAGAGAATTCGTATCTCGCTTTCAGATGGAATGGATGGACCTACCACCGGTCACTAATGATTGGGCCATTCAGGCCTTCACCTAAGGACTCAACGCTTGAAGTTCAATGGCTTCACAACAGCTTAAACAAAGCTTGATTGAATATCCGTCTGCCACATGGGCAAATATACACAACCGATATCAATCGAAAATTAGGGTCGAGAACGATCAACTTGGAGCCCCCTCGGGATCCACTTACCCCGTCAAAACTCATGATAGGGTTTAAAGGGATATTTGTCGAGAGCCAAGATCGAGCAGAGACAGGCATCGACCATATCCTGGAGACTGAAAGGCCATTCCAGTAAGGCAGGGTTCCTCGAGACGAGAAAGGAGGAATGATCTTAATCAGAGTAACCGAGGACCCTTGGCGAGAAACAACTTCAAAAGATCCGCTGGCCATCGAGAAGCACCATGACTGTCCGAATATAACTTCAACGTCGACTTGGCTACTCTCGTATCGGCAATCAGTTGCATTAAGGATACCAAGTGGCTTCGACAGTTGCAATCGGATCCAGCTAAGAGAGACTCCAGTTTGATATGTAAGTATCATGGTACACATGGGCACAAGACAGAAGACTGTCGACAGTTGAGGGAAGAGGTGGCACGGTTGCTCGAAAATGAGAACCTTCGAGAGTTTTTGAGCGATCGAGCCAAAAACCATTACGTGAACAGGAATAAACCAGTAAACCAAGAGGAGCCTCAGCACACGATCAACATGATAATCGGTGGGGTAGATACACCCCAAGGTCTAGTATTGAAACGCACAAAAATATCCATCACCCGAGAAAAGCGCACTCGGGATTATGCGATGGAGGGAGCTTTGTACTTCAGCGAGGAGGATGCAGAAGGAATCATACAAACCTGTAACGACGCCTTAGTAATATCGGTGCTTATACAAAAATCTAAGGTGAAGCGTGTGTTGGTCGATCCCGGTAGTTCGGCCAACATAAACCGGTCATGGGTTATCGAACAGCTCGGGTTGACAGACCGAATTATCTCTGAAGTTAGGATCCTCAATGGTTTCAACATGGCTTGCGAGATAATCAAAGGGGAAATAACTTTACCAGTGAACACTGCCGGTACCGTTCGGGAAACGAAATTCTGCGTAATCGAAGGAGATATGAGGTACAACGCCTTGCTCGGGAGACCGTGGATTCATGATATCAAAGCGGTACCTTCGACACTGCACCAAATGTTAAAATTCCCATCAGCTGATGGGATCATAACTGTTTATGGAGAACAACATGTGGCGAAAGAGATGTTCGCAGTAGAAGAAGCAGTGCCGAAACCAATAGCTCCTTCCCAAAGAACCAAATAGTAATCACAGGCATCGCCTTCAACGAACGAAGGTGAACAGGAGCTTCTCGAAGATGATGACTACCGGATTCCCCGGTCATTTGTCGACCCTGACGAATCCGATGCAACTAAGTAAGCGGTCGAGAAACTCAAGCAAATTTCACTCTAAGGAGATGCACCGGATCGGAAGGTATACCTGGGCTCGGGCTTAAGTTCCGAGCTCAGGACTAAACTTATTCATTTTCTTTCAGCTAACGAAGACTCTTTCGCTTGGTCCCATCTTGACATAACAGGGATACCCCCGGAAATCACGACTCACAAACTGAGCATCGATCCTAAATTTCGACCGGTCAAGCAAAGAGGAGGCCTCAATCCGAAGTCAAACAAGCATTCATCAAAGATGAGGTAACCAAGTGTTTAAATATAGGATCCATTCGGGAAGTTAAATACCCGGAATGGTTAGCAAATGTAGTTGTAGTTCCTAAAAAGGGAAATAAGTTAAGAATGTGCATAGATTATAAAGATTTAAACAAGGCATGCCCTAAAGATTCTTTTCCCTTACCTAACATCGATTGCATGATCGATGCCACCGCTGGCCATGAGACCCTTAGCTTTCTCGATGCCTACTCTAGCTATAACCAGATACGAATGGACAAGGATGATCAAGAAAAGACATCCTTCATCACTAAGTATGGTACATACTGCTATAACGTGATGCCATTCGGGTTAAAGAATGCAGGGGCCACTTATCAACGCCCAGTAAACAAAATGTTCGAAAAACAACTAGGAAAAACAATGGAAGTTTACATTGATGACATGTCAGTTAAGTCCCTGCGAGCAGAGGACCATTTGAGCCATTTGCAGGAAACGTTTGATGTGCTGAAACAGTACAACATGAAGTTAAACCCAGAAAAATGCGCATTTGGAGTGGGCTCGGGAAAATTCCTCGATTTCATGGTCTCGAATAGAGGAATAGAAATTAACCCCGAAAAGATCAAAGCCATCGAAGACATTACAATTATAGACAGTGTAAAGGCCGTACAAAAGCTGACGGGTCGGATAGCTGCTTTAGGCCGATTCATTTCGAGGTCTTCCAATAGAAGTCACTAGTTTTTCAACTTGCTGAAAAAGAAGAACGATTTCTCGTGGAGTCCGGTATGTCAGCGCGAGTTAGAAGAACTTAAGAGGTATCTCTCTAGCCCACCTTTGCTGCATACACCAAAAACGAATGAACAACTATACCTCTACCTTGCCGTTTCGGAAGTAGCAGTTAGTGGGGTCCTGGTCCGAGAAGAATAAGGTATGCAGTTTCCTATTTATTACGTCAGTAGAACCTTAGGTGAAGCTGAAACTAGATACCCGCATTTAGAAAAATTAGCACTCGCTTTATTGAGTGCCTCTAGGAAGCTAAAACCCTACTTCCAATGCCATCCCTTACGTGTAGTAACGACTTATCCCCTGAGAAATATAATGCATAAGGCCGAGCTATCCGGCCGATTTTCCAAGTGGGCCATCGAAATAAGCCGGTACGATATCGAATATCGGCCCCGAACCTCGATCAAATCTCAAGTATTGGCAGATTTCATCACCGAGGTTGCGCCGTCACTAATACCCGAGGTCGAGAAGGAATTAATTACCAAATCGGGTACTCCTTCGGGAGTGTGGACCCTATTCACAGACGGCGCCTCAAACTCGAAAGCCTTGGGGCTTGGTATCGTACTAAAGCCCCCAACCGGAAACACAATTCGACAGTCTATTAAGACTGTAAACATTTAACTAACAATGAAGCGGAGTATGAAGCTATGATTGCAGGTTTGGAGCTGGGAAAAAGCCTGGGAGCAGAGATAATCGAAGCCATATGCGATTCCCTCCTCGTGGTCAACCAAGTAAATAGGACTTTCGAAGTCAGAGAAGGGCGAATGCAGAGGTATTTGGACAAGCTTCAAGTCACGTTGCACAGGTTTAAAGAATGGACTTTACAGCACATACCTCGAGAACAAAATAGTGAGGCCGACGCCCTCGCCAACCTAAGATCATCAGTCGAAGATGAGGAGATTGATTCCGAAAAGGTCGTACAACTCTTGAGGTCGGTGGTGGAGGAAGGCCACTCCGAAATTAATTCGACAAGTTTGACCTGGGATAGGAGGAACAAGTATATAGAGTATCTCACTGGTTAACTCCCTTCGGATCCCAAAAAATCGAGAGCATTACGCACAAAGGCAGCCCGATTGTGTTTATCCGATGATGGGACCCTATTTAGAAGGACGTTCGGAGGCCCCCTCGCAATATGTCTTGGACCAGGCGACACCGAGTATATTTTAAGAGAAATACACGAAGGCTTATGTGGGAATCACTCCGGTTTTGAATCCTTGATTCAAAAAAAAATTCGAGCCGGCTACTATTGGATTGATATGGAGAAAGATGCAAAGGAGTTCGTTCGCAAGTGCAACGAGTGTCAAAGGCACACACCGATGATCCACCAGCCCGGAGAGACAATGCATTTGGCTCTATCGCCATGCCCATTCATGAAATGGGGAATGGACATCATTGGCCTCTCCCTTATTCACCGGGTAAAGCTCAATTTCTTCTTTTTATGACTGACTACTTCTCCAAATGGGTTGAAGCGCAGGCTTACGAAAAATTTAGAGAAAAGAAAGTGATCGACTTCATCTGGGACCACATCATATGTCGATTTGGGATGCCATCGGAGATCGTGTGCGATAATGGCAAGCTGTTCATCGGCAGTAAAGTGGCAAAGTTCTTCGAAGACAGCAAGATCAAGAGGATCTTATCGACGCCCTATCACCCCAGCGGCAACGGACAAGCTGAGTTGACCAACAAAACCATAATTCGAAACTTGAAGAAAAGGTTAACCAACGCAAAGGGAAAATGGAAAGAAATACTACCCGAGGTTCAATGGGCATACCGCACAACCGAGAAAACCAGTACCGGGGCCACTCCTTTATCTCTAGTATACAGTGCTGAGGCGTTAATACCAGTCGAGGTAGGCGAACCGAGTATCAGGTTCCGATATGCAACCGAAGAACCAAATCGAGAAGCTATCAACATCAATTTAGAATTATTGGACGAAAGAAGAGAAGCAGCCCTTGTTCGAATGGCGGCCCAAAGACAAAAGATCGAAAGGTATTACAATCGAAGAGCCCATCTTCGACAGTTCAACATCGGAGACCTGGTGCTTAGAAGAATCACACCCAATACTCGAGATCCGAATGAAGGAAAGTTAGGACCGAACTGGAAAGGGCCCTACACCATCTTGAAGGTCACCGGAAAGAGATTTTACAAGCTCGGAACTATGGAGGGCAAAGAGCTTCCAAACAATTGGAACATAAGCCACCTAAAGCGATACTATTGTTGAGGTGAGAAATTTCATTTTTTCGTTTGTTTGTTTTACTAATGTCTGCAGGTATCGAACAAGGTAATCTCGAGCCAGGAAGCACAGGACATTAGGGTTGAAAGCACGCATTGCACACTTTTTCCCTTCGACTGGTTTTGTCCCAAATTGGGTTTTATGGCAAGGTTTTTAATAAGGCAACCAGTAATCGTGCTAACTTAGATCGGTCGCTCATCGAAGACAATAATGTTTGGTGCACAACTTCGGTCGACCATGAATATTAGAAGATTGCTTATCTACTTTGATTCATTGTTTGGCCACTTCAATTCGGGGGAACTTCTCGTAGATCGTTAGGAGTCAATGTAAGGGTCAAACGGTCGAAAGTACCGTGCCCGAGTAGATTTATCTACCCCCTAAGCAAATTGTACAAGCACCTGAATGCTAATAAAAGCTTTTCGGCACCAATATCTTGTCTCCGAGCCCAAGGGCCCCTTCAAATTTTATTACAAGATCAAAAATTAACATTGCTCAGAACTTCATGCAAAAATCGAAGGGGAGTAAGACCTGTTAAAGCAAACCCCAACTTATAAAAGGCTAAGGCCGAATCAAGTAAAACTCGAAGGGGAGTAAGACGTGTTAAGGCAAACCCCAACTTATAAAAGGCTAAGGCCGAAGCAAGTAAAACTCGAAGGGGGGTAAGACCGATTAAGGCAAACCCCAATTTCTTAAAAGGGCAAGGCCGAATCAAGTTAAACTCAAGGAGAATTGAAATCTGCTAAGGCAGAACTCCGATTTCTTAATAGGCCAAGGCCACGTCGAGTTAATAAAATTCAAAAAGGAATAAGACCTATTAAGGAAAACCTCGGCCCCCTTTTTGAGGCTTAGGCCTTACCCAATCGGCCGTGAAAGGGGAAAATCTGCTAAGAAATAAGCTAAAATTTAAATAAGCCTGAAGGGCATGAAATTCTACAAATTGAATTATCAGAGAGTCAAACCGAACAAGAAAGGGAGACAAAAGAAAATCTTTCATATATGTGAAGCAAAGTATGTTACAAAAGTGAGAATCCCAAAAAGACACATTATACAACAGATGACATCAATCAGAATTCTCGGAGTCTTCTTCTTCTTCTAAGAAGGCCCGCTTTTTAGCATCGGCTTCGATCCTTGCTGCATCATCAACCTTGGTGGATAGATCGAAGCCTCGAGTTTGTAACTCTTCGAGAACAGAAAGGCGGGTTTGGCATTTGGTATACTCGACCAGAATCTTTGATTGCTCCTAGGCAGCCTCGGCATCAGCCCTGTATTGAGCTATTAGATCATTGGCATCAGCCTTGGACGTGGAAATCTCCGATTTTGCTGATTGCAGCTTGTTGACCAAAATATCACGGTCCGAGGTAAGCGTTTCGACCTAAGATCGAAGTGTATCGGTGCTCAGAGTCAGGAGTCCCGATTTTCTCTTGTGCCTCCGAGACTTGTTCTTCCAAAGAAACCACTCGAGCTTGGAGGGTCTCCTTTTCCGAGGCCAGCAGATCGGTCTTAGCTCTCCATTCGTTGGTCTCTACTTTGGCCTCGCTTAATGCGGATCGGAATTGATTTATTCGGTCAAGTTGCTGCCCCATCTGGTCGAGTGTATTAGCATTCTCCCTACGCATCAAGTCTAGCTCAACCCGATGGGTCGACATCTCCCCTTTGAGTCGCTCACAACATGCCTTTTCTTCCCTTAGTCGAAGAAGAGCCTCATGATGAAGCACCGAGGCCTACGAATATGAAATAAAATAAGACATTCAATCCAGATATAAAAGTAAAATGGCAAACACCAAACAAAGCTTGTAAGAAGTTTTACCTTATTTGATGCATGTTGAGCTTTATTGAACAAGCAGGCCTCATCCACCTCGGCCATTGTAGCCTGATCTTCCTCGGTTACCAGACACCGAAGATAACTAGCCACCCCCACAGGCGCAGAAAGGGCCCTAGCATCTTCGGGAATGGCAAACTTTATTATCTTTTTTCGATCAGGGTTGGAACTCGAAGCAGGAAATCTATCGACCAGCTTGGGACCGAAAGATGCCCTGCTCGTCTCGACGGAGGGACTCTTCCTCGGCACTTTGAGCCCAAAGGTGTCAGCCGATGGCACACCATCGAAGAAGTCTTCAAAAGGCCCTTCTGATATATGGCCTTTGCTCCGTGAATGCACTCTGGCAGCTCGGGCTTCATTGACGGTTGCCTCCGAGAAAGAAGGGGAGTCCATTGCTTCTGGGGGACCCGAGGTTCCCTGCGCTGCCTCCGCTACATCGGCGGAAGCCCAGGTTCTCGCCCCTGCATCGAGGTCCTCTACTTGATGAATACGAGCTTCATCGATCCTCGGCTCGGGGACTGTCCAAGATGGCTCGTTGCTTAAAATTTCGAGGCCCCTATCTTCCTCGGATTCATCACTCAACTGAATAGCCAAATCAGTAATTTGGTGTTACGAGCTATGCTCTTCTTCTTAATTCTTTTTTTCTCGGCCCCAGAAGAATTGGGGGATTCTTTTCTCTTTTTGTCTCCTTCCTGCTCCGAGACAGGGGTAGGGCAGGGAACCTCTCTACCAGGGGGCGTTGGCCTTAATTCAGCGTCCTTCGATAGACCTGCAAAGGAAGGAGGAAGTAAATTAGTGGCATCATCGATCACATAAAGCGTGGAACACAAATGATATCGGTCTCACCATGATTTTTGGCCTCCCATATGCCCTTCAATATCTCACGCCAGGCTCGCTCTGAGTAGGTCCTTTGGGCTACCACCTTCCGGACCCCACTCTTCCAAATGTTGAATCGCAGCCGGCATTTGAGAAGCAGCTACATTTTGCAAAAATACATTAGTGAAATAACAATGGAAAGTCAACAGACGAATTAGGATACGAAGATGATTCTTACGGTTCATGTTTCACTTTTCAGGGAACGGCATATCTTCGGCAGAGATCAGGTCCGACGTCCTTATTCGAACAAATCGGCTCATCCAGCCTCGATCCTTATCCTCGTTAATGCTAAAAAATGGGGCTTTGCTTGCCCAGCGAGCGAGTTTTATTAGTCTCCCTTGAAAGACTAGGGGACTGTATAATCGCAACAGGTGATCGAGGGTGAAAGGATGCCCATCGACCTTGCTCACAAAAAAACGAAAAAGATGAATTATTCGCCAAACGAAGGGGTGGATCTGACCCAGGGTTACATTGTACCTTTTGCAAAAGGCGACAATGATGGGGTCCAAAGGGCCCAACGTGAAAGGGTAAGTGTAAACACTCAAATAGCCCTCCACGTGGGTGGTAATTGCCTCGTCCGGTGAGGGAACTACCACACCTTTGCCAACCTAGTTACATTCTACCTCCACCCTCTCGATGGTTTTGCTCGTGATCGAGCTAATATACCTGACGACCGGTTCACCACGGCTCTGTATAGAAGAGGCCTTCTCTACCTTAAAGTCGGAGCCGATTGAGCATCCGACCGGTACGAACGCTTTTAGAGGAGGCTCTGTCAAAGTTTCCTCAGCAACGATAGGCTCGGCCTCTTCAGTGGGTTGAGAGGAAGAGGGTTGTTGCTTATGAGGAACAGACAGATGTCTTTGCCATTGGAATTAGAGAGATGGAAAGCAAGTAGACGCAAGCGTAAAAAGAGAAATCACTTGTAGAACAGAGTTTAGAGAACTTGGATAATATGGTGCTCAAACGACGCAAACTTGAAAATTGAAGAATGCGAGGGCTATTTATACTTTTCAAAAGAGGCAGTTCGAAACCCAAAATGAGAAAGCATTAATTGGTGCTTGCAGGAATTGCAGAGTTTGTCGTCAGTTGGTACATGAAAAGACGTTTTTGATACTTTCCACGTACGTCATCATGCTGCCGTCATTTATCAACAAGACATTTTGTGTTATCTGATTTGACGTTCCGAATTCTGTGTCACTCACCATAAGTATGTTTCCACTTAGCCTAATCTTAAAAACGGCAGCTCATATCGTTTCTTGTCATTACTCTCCAAAAAACGAGGGGACTAT
Organism: Nicotiana obtusifolia; assembly: GCA_002018475.1. Lineage (NCBI taxonomy): Eukaryota > Viridiplantae > Streptophyta > Magnoliopsida > Solanales > Solanaceae > Nicotiana > Nicotiana obtusifolia. The sequence goes on from MCJB01048550.1 coordinate 34,697, forward strand.
CTGTATTGGGGTCGAACCCGATTGCTTGCATAGGAAGTACCAGTTTTGGGATTTGATGACCAGCGTCGATTGAAATCGCCATGCGATAGGTCGAGACCGGAATATCGGGAAAAGAAGTCCGAGACCAGGACATTGAGTAGAGAAGTCCGAGACCAGATGTCATTAGAACGAAGCTCGAGATGAGATCGTCGAGGTCGATCAGGGTAAAACATCCCATGGTAAAGTTATCAGATTCACGTAACTGAAGGACCGGAAATCTTGTGATATGTAAACATCTCGGCGAGAATCGTAGATCAAATCAATAAAGATGTTGAATCCATTAATTCTAGGTATATCTTACCTTGTAAATGAGATTTTTACCTTATATAGAATTCTTCACCCTTCCTATATAAAGGGACAGCCCCATTTGTAAAGAACACATAATCTACAATCAATATAAAAAAGCTATAGTCTATTTTGCTCGTTTGTCTACTTCATATTTTAATTCCCAAAGGCTTCTAACACAGAAAGGTTATTCAATATTGGCGGTTTACTCTTTTTCTTGTTCACTAAAATTAGTCTCTATTTCCGTTTATTCTTTAATTGTATTAAATTAGGTCACGTATCCTTAAAACCACATATAAATTTAATTGTTACTCGTAACCTAGGGTAAACAAAAATTTATTTTCTTATTGGTGAGTCAGATGAGTATAAGATGAGCTAAATATATTTTATCATTAAAAGTATATTTTTTATTACGACATAACAAGCAAATGAGTGTTATTTATTTTCTGAGTCAAGAAACAAAAGTTGAGTGATTTTGTTATCCCAAATCAAACAAGTGTCTTTGATAGTATAGTCCCATAAGTTCGGTGACCATTCAAAAAAATTAACTCTTAATTCTAATATTAATTTAGTGGTGCAACAAATCAAATGGGGCAAATGGAAGAGAGTTTAAGTAGAGTCTAACACAAAAAAACTAATGGCCGCCGGTGTATGTATATGTTCTGTACTCCTTTTGTTAATATCAAATGAATATCTTACTTCAGTTTCTCATGATCAATTTCATCATTTAAAATAACAACAATCTAACAAGTTGGAGAAATCCATAATTACAGCTTAAAGTTAGAAATGTTGCCATATTAAAAGGAAAACAAAATTACATTTGCATTGTCATCCTTCTTCTTCCTTTGCTTAAATTAATAGCCGTCTTTTTTAGAAACTTCTTGATAAGTGTATGGGGTCGAATTCGATCTCTTGCATAGGTCATATCAGGTTCGAACTCGTACAACTGGCGTCGATTGGAGTTACTGCTCGATAAGCCGAGATCGAGGCATCAAGAGATGAAGGTCGAGGCCGGATGTCATCGGAACGGAGCTCGAAGCCAAGGTGTCCGAGACAAGATCGTTGAGGTCGATTAGGGTAAAATGCCCTAAGGTAAAACTATCAGATTTGCGTAACAGAAGGACCAGAAATCGCGTGATACGTAAATATCTCAGCGGGAATCATGGCGGAAATTAGCAAAGACGTTGAAGTCATTAATTCTAGGGATATTTTACCTTGTAGATAGGTTTTTTACCTTGTATAAGACTCATTCCCCTCCCTATATAAGGGGGCAACATAATTGTAAAAGGCATCACACAATCAATGATCAATATACAAAAATACAGTCTGCTCTAATTGTTTTCTTCATCAATTTGCTTCATATTTGTCTATCTTAGAGAATTCTACCAAGGTGAAGCTATTCTAGATTGGTGGTTTGCATTCTTTCTCAATTTACTTATTGAATTTAGTCTTTATTTTCATTCATCCTTTATTTGAATCAAACCAAATCACGTGTCCTTAAAGCCATGTACAAATTTAATTGTTATCTGAAGCCAAGGTTAAGCAGTTTGTCGCCCACTATGGGGCTGAGAATAATAGTGAGCGTTTGATACAACTTTCTGTCACACAAATTATTTTACACTTGTTCTGTGGAGTATTTTTGATTTCAGGTTACAATACAACCATGTTACATTCACAATCTGTGCCTCTGTACGTCGATGACGAGTTTGACCACCAGGGTGAAAACAACAACGTAGCACCCGGTGACGAAGTTCCAGTCGATGCTAATTCACAAATGGCGGTCGATGTGGATCGAGCTAATGACTCATGAAATGGTGTTTGTAGAGAACACCGATCAACACCTCAGGGACCCCAAAACGACGAAGGATACGGGATTGACCTCATAATGATCTTTAACATGTTGCAAGCCCAGCAAGCGGCCATTGCTCAACTACAAAATCGGAGCCAAATTTTGAATAAGGTTAAGGCCGGCCCTTCTGGGGGAACCATCCCTGAAAATGAACCAATCGCAAAAGAACTGAGCATAGGCGGATCGAGGGCGAACTCCGGGATCATGAAGATGCTCGAGGAACTAACCAGATGAGTCGAGTCTGGCAAAAAAAAGATCGAGGCCAACGACAAAAAGGTGGAGACATACAATTCGAGGGTGGATCAAATCCCAGGAGCTCCCCCGATATTGAAAGGCTTAGATTAACCCATACCGAAGAAATTTCGCATGTCGGAAATTCCAAATATAATGGGACAAGCAATTCAAACGAGCATGTGATAGCGTACACATGTGCCATAAAGGGAAACGACTTAGAAGACGATGAAATCGAGTCCGTTCTCTTGAAGAAATTCGGAGAAACCTTGTCAAAAAGGGCCATGACTTGGTATCACAACTTGCCCCCTAATTTCATCGACTCTTTTGCTATGCATGCAGATACCTTTGTAAAAGAACATGCAGGCGCTATCAAAGTGGAGACGCAAAAATTGGACCTGTTCAAAGTTAGGCAAAAGGATAACAAGATGCTCAGGGAATTTGTATCTCGTTTTCAGATGGAACGGATGGACCTGCCACCGGTTACTGATGATTGGGCCGTACAAGCCTTCACCTAAGAACTTAACGCTCGAAGTTCAACGGCTTCGCAGCAACTTAAACAGAATTTGATTGAATATCCGGTCGCCACATGGGCGGATGTACACAACCGATACCAATCAAAGATCAGAGTTGAGGATGACCAACTTGGAGCCCCTTCGGGATCGATCTACCCCATCAGAACTCATGATAGGGTTCGAAGGGATATTTATCGGGAGCCGAGATCGAGCAGAGATAGGCATCGACCATATCCTGGGGACAGAAAAGTCATTCCAGCAAGGCTTGAACCACCGGTCATCGAGAAGCACCGCGGCTATCGGAGTACAACTTCAACGTCGATGCAGCTACTCTCGTGTCGGCTATCGGTCGTATTAAGGACACTAAGTGGCCTCGACCGCTGCAATCGGACCCTGCCCGAAGAGACCCCAGTTTGATATGCAAATATCATGGTACACATGGGCACAGGACAGAAGACTGTATACAGTTAAGAGAGGAGGTGGCACGGTTGCTCGAAAATGGGCATCTTCGAGAGCTTTTGAGCTACCGAGCCAAAAATCATTATGGGAACAGGAATAAGCAAGTGAACTAGGAGGATCCACAACACACAATTAATATGATTATCAGTGGAGTAGATGCGCCCCAAGGTCCGGTACTATAGTGCACTAAGATATCCATCACCCGTGAAAAGCGCACTCGGGATTATGCAATGGAGGGAATTTTACATTTCAGTGAAGAAGATGCAGAAGGAATCATGCAACCTCACAAAGATGCGTTAGTAATATCGATGCTGGTACACAAGACGAAGGTAAAGCGCGTACCTGTCGATCCTGGTAGTTCGGCCAACATAATCCGATCATGGGTTATAGAGCAACTCGGGCTGACAGACCGAATTGTCCCTACAATTCGGGTGCTCAATGGATTCAACATGGCATGCGAAACGACAAAAGGCGAAATAAAATTATCGGTAAACACTATCGGTACCATTCGAGAAACAAAATTCTGCGTGATCGACGGAGATATGAGGTACAACGCCCTGCTCGGGAGACCGTGGATCCACGATATAAGGGCGGTACCTTCAACACTGCACCAAGTGCTGAAATTCCCATCGTCCGATGGGATTATAACAGTTTACAGGGAACAACCTGCTGCGAAAGAGATATTCGCAGTAGAGGAAGCAATACCGATACCAGCAGCTCCTCCGCAAAGGGTCAAATAGCAATCACAGGCAGCACCTTCAACAAACGAAGGTGAACAGGAGCATCTCGAAGATGAAAACTACGGAATACCCAGATCATTTTTTTTGGTTCTGATGAGTCCGATGCAACCAAAGTCAACAATCGAGGAGCTCGAGCAAGTTTCACTGCGAGAAGACTCGCCGGATCGAAAGGTATACCTGGGCTCGGGCCTAAGTTCCGAGCTCAGGACAAAACTTATACAATTTCTTATAGCTAACGAAGATTCTTTCATTTGGTCCCATCTCGACATAACAGGTATACCACCGGAGATAACGACCCACAAACTAAGCATCGATCCGAAATTCCGGCCGGTCAAGAAAAAAAGGAGTCCTCAATCCGAAGTCAAACAAGCGTTCATCAAGGATGAGGTAACTAAGCTTTTAAAAATAGGGTCCATTCGGGAAGTTAAATACCCAGAATGGTTAGCAAACGTAGTTGTAGTCCCTAAAAAGGGAAATAAATTAAGAATGTGCATAGATGATAAGGATTTAAACAAGGCATGCCCTAAAGATTCTTTTCCTTTACCCAATATCGATCGCATGATTGATGCTACTGCCGGTCGTGAGACCCTTAGCTTTCTCGATGCTTACTCTGGCTATAACCAGATACGAATGGACCAGGATGATAAGGAAAAGACATCCTTCATCACTAAGTATGGTACATACTGTTATAACGTGATGCCATTCGGGTTAAAGAATGCGGGGGCCACTTACCAACGCCTAGCAAACCAAATGTTCGAAAAACAACTAGGAAAAACAATGGAGGTTATATTGATGATATGTTAGTTAAGTCCCTACGAGCAGAGGACCATTTGAGCCATTTGCAGGAGACGTTCGATGTGTTGAGACGGTACAACATGAAGTTGAACCCGGAGAAATGCGCATTTGGAGTGGGCTCTGGAAAATTCCTCAGTTTCATGGTCTCGAATCGAGGAATAGAAATCAACCCCGAGAAGATCAAGGCCATCGAAGACATTACAATCATAGACAATGTAAAGGCCGTACAAAAGCTGACAGGCCGGATAGCCGCTCTGGGCCGATTTATCTCGAGATCATCCGATAGGAGTCATCGAATTTTCAACCTGTTAAAAAAGAAGAATAATTTTTCGTGGACTCCAGAGTGTCAGCGCGCGTTAGAAGAACTTAAAAGATACCTGTCTAGCCCACCTTTGCTGCATACGCCAAAAACAGGGGAGCGACTATACCTATCTATACCTTGCCGTCTTGGAAGTAGCGGTAAGTGGGGTCCTGGTTCGAGAAGAACAAGGTACGCAGTTTCCTATTTATTACGTTAGTAGAACATTAGGTGAGGTCGAAACTAGATACCCTCATCTAGAAAAATTAGCACTCGCTTTATTGAGTGCCTCTAGGAAACTAAAACCCTACTTCCAATGTCATCCCATATGCATCGTAACGACCTACCCATTGAGAAACATAATGCACAAGCCCGATCTATCTGGCCGATTGGCCAAGTGGGCTATCGAAGTGAGCGGGTACGATATCGAGTACCGGCCCCGAACTGCGATTAAGTCCCAAGTGTTGGCGGATTTCGTCGCCGATTTTGCCCTGTTGCTAATACCCTAGGTCGAATGAGAATTAATGACCGAATTGGGGACTCCCTCGATAGTGTGGACCTTATTCACAGACGGCGCCTCGAACGCGAAGGGATCGGGGCTTGGTATCGTACTAAAGCCCCCGACTGGGAATACAATTCGACAATCTATCAAGACTGTAAAATTAACTAACAACAAAGTGGAGTATGAAGCTATGATTGCAGGTTTAGAACTGGCCAAAAGCCTGGGAGCGGAGATAATCGAAGCCAAGTGCGATTCCCTCCTTGTAGTCAATCAAGCTAACAGGACTTTCGAAGTCAGAGAAGGGCGAATGCAGAGGTATTTGGACAAGCTTCAAGTCACACTGCATAGGTTTAAAAAATGGACCTTGCAACACATACCTCGAGAGCAAAATAGTGAGGCCGACGCCCTCGCCAATTTGGGATCATCGGTCGAAGATGATGAGATCGAGTCCGAGAAGGTCGTACAACTTTTGAGGTCGGTGGTGGAGGAAGGCCATGCCGAAATCAATTCAACAAGTTTGACTGGGATTGGAGGAATAAGTATATAGAGTATCTCAGCTCCGGTAAGCTCCGGTAAGCTCCGCTCGGACCCAAAAGAATCGTGAACATTGCGAACGAAGGTAGCTCGGTTCTGTTTATCCGATGACAGAACTCTATTTAGAAGGACATTCGGTGGCCCTCTCGCGACATGTCTGGGACCGGGTGACACCGAGTATATTTTAAGGGAAATACACGAAGGCACATGCGGGAATCATTCTAGCGTCGAATCCTTGGTTCGTAAAATAATCCGAGCCGGCCATTGTTGGATCGATATGGAAAAAGATGCAAAGGAGTTCGTTCGCAAGTGTAACGAGTGCCAAAAGCACGCACCGATGATCCACCAGCCCGGGGAGACGCTGCATTCGGTCTTGTCGCCGTGGCCATTCATGAAATGGGGAATGGACATCGTCGGCCCTCTCCCGTACATGCCAGGTAAGGCTAAATTCATTCTTTTTATGACTTACTACTTCTCCAAATGGGTTGAAGCGCTGGCATACGAGAAGGTTAGGGAAAAAGAAGTGATCGACTTTATCTGGGATCACATTGTATGTAGATTTGGGATGCCATCAGAGATCGTGTGCGATAATGGCAAGCAATTCATCGGCAGCAAAGTGACGAAGTTCTTTGAAGATAACAAGATCAAACGGATCCTATCGACGCCCTATCACCCAGCGGCAACGGACAAGCTGAATCGACCAACAAAACCATAATTCGAAACCTCAAGAAGAGGTTAACCGACGCGAAGGGGAAATGGAAAAAAATGTTGCCTGAAGTTCTATGGGCATATCGCACAACCGAGAAAACCAGCACCGGGGCCACTCCTTTCTCCCTAGTGTACGGTGTTGAAGCGTTGATACCAGTTGAAATAGGCGAACCGAGTATCAGATTCCGCTACGCAATCGAAGAATCGAATCGCGAAGCTATGAGTACCAATTTGGAATTATTGGATGAAAGAAGGGAAGCAACCCTTGTTCAAATGGCCGCCCAAAAGCAAAAGATTGAAAGGTACTACAACCGGAGAGCCCATCTTCGACACTTCAACATCGCAGACCTAGTGCTCAGAAAAATCACACCCAACACTCGAGACCCAAACGAAGGGAAGTTAGGGCCGAACTGGGAAGGGCCTCACACCATCTTAAAGATCACCGGAAAGGGATCATACAAGATTGGAACAATGGATGGCAAACAGCTGCCGAACAATTGGAACATAAACCACTTGAAACGATACTATTGTTGAGGTATGATATTTCATTCTTCGTTTGTTTGTTTTATGTTACTAACACCAGCGGGTATCAAGTGAAGTAACCTCGAGCCTGAAAGCACAGGACTGAAAGCACGCGTTGCACTCTTTTTCCCTTCGACCGGTTTTGTCCCAAATTGGGTTTTACAGCAAGGTTTTTAATGAGGCAACCAGGAAATGTGCTAACTTAGATCGGTCTCATATCGAAGGCAACAATGTTCGGTGCTAAACTTTGATCGACCTTAATTATCAGAAGACTGCTTAGCTACTTCAATTCACTGCTTAACTACTTCAATTCGAGGGAACTTCTCATAGATCATTAGGAATCGATGTAAGGGTCAAACGGTCAAAAGAACTATGCCCAAATAGATTGATCTATCCCCTAAGCAAATTGTACAAGCACTTGAATGCTAATAAAAGTTCTTTTGCACTGATATCTTGTCTCCGAGTCCAAGGGCCATTTCGATTTTCGTTGTTCGATCAAAAAACTAGCATTGCTCAAAGTTTCATACGAAAATCAGGTAAAGGGGAGTAAGACCTACTAAGGCAAACCCCGATTTCTCTAAAGTCCAAGGCCGAATCGAGTCAATGAAACTCGAAGGGGAGTAAGACCTGTTAAGGCGAACCCCGATTTCTTAAAAGGCTAAGGCCGAATCGAGTCAATGAAACTCGAAGGGGAGTAAGACCTATTAAGGCGAACCCCGATTTCTTAAAAGGCTAAGACTGAATCGAGTAATGAAACTCGAGGGGGAGTAAGACCTGTTAAGGCGAACCCCGATTTCTTAAAAGGCAAAGGCCGAATCAAGTTAATAAAACTCGAAGGGAAGTAAGACCTATTGAGGCAAACCCCGGACCTTTTTGAGGCTAAGGCCTTACCAAATCGATCGAAGAAAGGGAAAGTCTGCTAAGGCATATCTTGAAATTGGCTAAGTCTAAACTAAGCCTGAAGAACAGAAAATTCAACAAGTTGAACCATCGGTTCTAGTACGGAGAATCAAAATAAGTCACCCAGGAATGGAAAGAAAGGAAGATCTTTATATATATATGAACAAAGTATGTTACAGAAATGGGGACTTCATTACAAAAAAAAATTATTATACAAAAGAGGTGCTTTATTCAGAATTCTCGGAGTCTTCTTCTTCTTCTTCTTCTTCTGGGAAGGCCTGTTTTCTGACTTTGGCTTCGATCTTTCTAGCATCATAGATCTCGGTTGATAGATCGAAGCCCCGAGCTTCTAACTCTTCAAGAACAGATAGGCGGGTTTGGCACTTGGTATATGTTCGACTAAAATCTTTGATTGTTCCTGAGCAGCCTCGGCATCGGCCCTGTATTGGGCTACTAACTCATCGGCCTCAGCCTTGGATGAAGCAACCTCCGATTTTGCCGATTGCAGCTCGTTGACCAAAATTTCACAATCTGAAGTGAGCGTATCGACTTGGGATTGAAGCATATTGGTGCTCTTAGTCAGAACCCCGATTTTCTCTTTTGCCTCCGATAATTGATTTTCTGAAGAAACCAGTTGAGTTTGGAGGGCCTCTTTTTCCGAAGTCAGCAGATCGGTCCTTGTTCTCATTTCATTGATTTCTGCTTTGGCCTCACTCGCCTCAGATCGGAATCGGTTTATTTGGTCGAGCTGTTGCCCCATCTGATCGATCATGCCAGAATTTTCTTTACGCACAAAGTCTAGTTAGGCCCAAAGGGTCGACATCTCCCATTCGAGCCGCTCACGACGCGCCATTTCTTCCCTTTGTCGAAGAAAAGCCTCATGATGAAGCATCGAGGCCTACAAGTACAAGAGAAAATGTGACAGTTAGTCAAAGTTTGAAATGTAAAATGGCGAACACCAGACAAGGCTTATCGGAAGTTTACCTTATTTGATGCTTGTTGAGCCTCATTAACAAGCAGGCTATATCTACCTCGACCATTGCGGCCTGATCTTCTTCGGTCACCAAACATCGAAGATAACTAGCCAACCCCACAGGCGTAGAAAGGGCCCTAGCACTTCGGGAATGGCAAACCTTATTATTCGTTTTCGATCAGGGTCTGAAGTCGGAGCAGGAAATCTATCGACCAGCTTTGGACCGAAAGATGCCTTGCTCGTTCCGGTGGAGGGACTCTTCCTCGGCACTTCGAGCCCAAAAGTATCCGCCGATGGCACGCCATCGAAGAAACCTTGAAAAGGTCCTTCCGGTATAGGCCTCTACTCGGGGAATGCGCTTTTGCGGCTCGGGCCTCATTAAAAGTTGATTTCGAGAAAGAAGGGGAGTCCATTGTTTCTGGGGGGCCCGAGATTCCCTGCATCGCTTCTCTTGCATCGACGGAAGCCCCAGTTCTCGCCTCCATCTCGGGGCCCTCTACTCAATGAAGATGAGTTTCATCGGCCCTCTGCTCGGGGACTGCCCGAGATGGCTCGTTGCCCAAAAGTTCGAGGTCTTCGTCTTCCTCGGACTCGTCGTTTAATCGATAAGCTAAGTCCGAGATTTTGGTTCTATGAGCTATACTTTTCTTCGGCCTCTTCCTTTCGGGCCCAGAAGAACTGAGGACTTCCTTCCTCTTTTTCTCCTTCTCCTGCTCTGAGGCAGGGGGATGGCAGGGAATCTCTCTACCAGGGGAAGCTGGCCTCATTTCAACGTCCTTCGATAGACTTGCAAATGAAGAGTGAAGTAAGTTATAAGTCAGCAGCATTATCAATAATATAAGGCGTAGAATTCAAACGTTATCGGTCTTACCATGATTTTTGACCTCCCACCGGCCCTTCGATATCTCGAGCCAAGCACGCTCTGAATAGGTCATTTGAGACACCACCTTCTCGACCCATTCTTTCAAGTGCATAATCGCAGCCGGCGTTCGAGAAACAGCTACACCATGAGAAATCGGTTAGTGAGATAACAAAGGAAAGACACCAGACAGATTGAAATAGGAGTATAGCACTTACGATTCATGTTCCACTTCTCAGGGAATGACATGTCTTCGGCAGGAATCAGGTCCGATGTCTTTATTCAAACAAATCGGCTCATCCAACCTCGATCCCTGACCTCGTCAATGCTCGAGGGGGGCCTTGCTTGCCCGGTGAGAAAGTTTTATTAATCCCCCTCGGAATATTCGAGGACTGTATAATCGTAAGAGATGATCGAGGGTGAAAGGGTGCCCATCGATCTTGCTTACAAAAAAGCGGAAGAGAATGACTATTCTCCAAACGGAGGGGTGAATCTGGCGCAGCGTTACATCATACCTTTTGCAAAAAGCGACGATGATAGGGTCCAAAGGGCCCAGCGTGAAGGGCCTCTCCGGCGCGGGAACCACCACATCCTTACCAACCCAGTTGCAATCTTCCTTCACCCTGTCGATGGTTTTGTTCGTAATCGAATAAATGTATCTAGTGATCGGTTCGCCCCGGCCCGGAACAGAAGAAGCCTTGTCTACCTTAAAATTGGAACTGATTGAACACCCAACCGGTACGAACGCTTTCAGAGGGTGCTCGATTGTAGTTTCCTCAACAACGATAGCTTCAGGTTCTTCAGCGGGTTGAGAAGAGGAGGGGTTTTATTTCTGGGGAACAAATTTGGATGTCTTTGCCATTGAAAATAAAGAGTGGAAGAAGCTAGTAGATGTAGGAGTAAGACAGGAACAAAGGAGAAGATCACTCGTGAAAAAACTCATAGAACTTGAAGAATATAATGCTCAAATAACGCAAACTTTAGAACTGAAGGAAAAGAGGGCTATTTATACCCTCTCAAAGGTGGCGGTTCGAGTCCCAAAATGAGGAAGCATTAATTAGCGTTTGCAGAGGTTTGTCTTCAGTTGGTCTATGAAAAGACGTTTTTGATACTTGCCACGTTCGTCATCATGCTACCGTCATTTATCAATATGACGTTTTGTTTTTTTTGATGTGACACCCCGAATTCCGTGTCGCGCGCCATAAGTATGTCTCCATTTGACCTAATCTTAAAAGCGGCGGCTCATATCGTTTTTCATCATTACTCTCCAAAAAACAAGGGGACTATCTGTATGGGGTCGAATTCGATCGCTTGCATAGGGAATATCGGGTTCGAATTTGTACGACCGGCGTCGATTGGAGTTACTGCTCGATAGTTCGAGATCGAGACATCGAGACACGAAGGTCGGGGCCGGATGTCATCGAAACGGAGCTCGAAGCCAAGGTGTCCGAGATGAGATCGTTGAGGTCGATTAGGGTAAAATGCCCTAGGGTAAAATTATCAGATTTGCGTAACAGAAGGACCAGAAATCCCGTGATACGTAAATATCTCGGCGGGAATCACGACGAAAATCAGCAAAGACGTTGAAGTCATTAATTCTAGGGATATTTTACCTTGTAGATAGGTTTTTTTACCTTGTATAAGACTCATTCCCCTCCCTATATAAAGGGGTAGCATAATTGTAAAAGGCATCACAGAAACAACGATCAATATACAAAAATACAGTCTGCTCTAATTATTTTCTTTATCTATTCTGCTTTATACTTGTCTATCTTAGAGAATTCTATCAAGGCGAAGCTATTCTAGATTGGCGGTTTGCATTCTTTCCCAATTTACTTACTGAATTTAATCTTTATTTTTATTCATCCTTCATTTGTATCAAATCAAATCACGTGTCCTTAAAACTACGTACAAATTTAATTGTTATCCGAAGCAAAGGGCAAACAGTTTTCCAAATCTTTCCAACTCCTAAAGTCTACGAGTACGTAACATCTAAGTTATCTAGCTCCTCCCAATAATTCAAAAATAATTATACCATGCTATCTAAAGAGTATCCGTTCAGTAAAAAAATATATCCTTACATATACACCTCTACATAGTCTATCGTCCATACAATCACTTAAAAGAAAAAGATAACATAAGAAATCTATAATGCATCATAGCTTCCAAGAACGTCAATCTCAGAATTAGCAGAAGCCAATAAAGCAAGGAACTGCTCTTCCATCTGCCTGCTAAATAATAAATCCTCAAAATTAGGTTCTGTAAAATAATTAGACTCTGACGATGAATTAGACTTTGCTTGCAGCAAAGACGACGACGCTGATGGCGACGGTGATGGTGACGGAGACTTTGCTGCAGGCAGCAGTTCACGAAGTTCATTATTGCCATGTCCGGTATGATCTTCAAACTCTGTTGCGCCATTACTCTCCATAATTCGTGCTATATCGGAGTCTGGCCCAGTGAGTTCTTGGACAAGTGCCCTAAATCTTGACGCACTAGTTTTTACTTTCATGGGAGTAGAAATGTACACAACTTTGATATTTGACTTAGAATTATGGTCATCTGATCTCCTCCTTTGTTTCTTGACGTTCTTGCACTTCATCACCCCCCGATAATCCATATCTCTGTACTAAATACTACTAGTATGTACACCAACTAATTATTTCACGTGATATAGCTAATTGGAAGGTGGAAATTATAAAATTCTATTCAACAAGCAGGGAGTATTAAGTTGAAATGAGTAGGAAATGGAATTTGTTGATGAGAGGTATAAATAGGTACGGATTGGGAAAATTTTAGTTACGAAAGGGCTGCTTCTCGGAAGGGGATAACGAAGAAAAAAGGGAAAAGATAAGACAAAAGGACAAAAGGGATTGGAAAATATATGTCTTGACTGAAAATGGGAAGCTAGGAGGAAATTAGGGTTTAAGAAGATTCTATAGAGAGATACTTGGGAGACCCGCAAAGCCATGTACAATGAACAATATAACAAAGATAATATTTTGATAAATCCCAATTCCCACGTGCGCAGACAAGGATGACTCTTGAAAAGGTGATTATTCGTTTTATATAACTAAGAGCCACACGAGAGCTCTAAAGATGTGTACATATTATTGGTGTTTCTAGAACTAGATGACGACTTTTTTGGAAAGTGCTTTGGTAGGAAGTTCCACGGGATGACTAAAGACTAGTGTCCAATTAGAGAAACTATGGACTATTTTTTTAATTCAAAATTTGGGTGGTCTATTTTGATCAAGTGTTGTTATCTAAAACAGTTGAAAAGGGGGCGCAGTACTTTTGTGTTGGAGCATGAAGGCGCATGATCTTACATTTTAGTAGTTTTAATTGTGAGAAAAATATCAATTTCCTTGTGGAACTCTTGAAATCGCTTAGACTACAACTTGTCTACTACTCTTATTAACTTACTTATTGACCACTAATTCATGATCTACCTAGCTGCTTATTACACCACTAATAGTTCAAGTAATTTAGTCGCTAGTCCGTTACATGTTTAGCTTTTACAATGTTATTAACTCACTAGATTCTAATTAATTTATTCCGTGGAATAATGTTTACACCTCTAAAGAGGAATCATTCTTCATTATGATGATGCCATCCCTAAACACAAGATGATGGTTGAGATTGAGCAATCAATGACAAACGAGATAGTTCCACTTACAAAAACTAAAAAAAACGAGAATAAAATGGACGAATAATAGATCGGATATAGATGTATAATACATATATATGCACCCCATATTTATTATCTTATGCAGCTATTTATATGTCCAAAAAAATAAAATAAGGAAGATTGTATAGAAAATTGGAGTGTCAAATTAATGCCTATTAGCACACACTTAATAGGACAGAAAAGAGATGAGCAAACAAGCAAAAACAGGTGATGCAATCATGCAAGCAGTAAGAAGCGTTCAATAGGCATAGGTGTAGCAAGGATTTAAAATTAGTTCGAAATTTTAGTTTTTTTAAATTAAGAATTTATACATTTCAATAGATTCTTAAGGCAAATACATAGATTTAGACCAAATTTTGATCGAACTCGTAACATGTATACTGCTCTACCCCTGACAATAGGTATACGTACACTCATTTGTGTAGCAAAGATGTAAAGGTAAAAGAGAGAACTAACTCTAGGATGAATCTTATAAGCTTCCCTATTATTTTGCGCATCCAATTCTTTTATATGCTCTTTCGTGTGTGTAGAACGAGGGCCAAGTGATCGGATTCTCCTCTAGACCACTACCTGTTAGATAGTACGGCGAGAATAAAGGGGTATCTGCTTGATTTTGGACATATAGGGTGCGTTTCGTACGGAGGAAAATATTTTTTAAAAAAATATTTTTTTGGAAAATGAATGATTTTATCACTTATTTTTTCTTATTTGGTTGGTGAATAAAAAAATTTTTGTGAAAAATATTTTCTAGTGTTTGATTAGAGAGTATAAAATATTTTTAGAAAAATAATTTTTTATGCTACTCTCTTCAACTCACCTTCCCCAAAATTCCTATGTTCTTGTACTCCTTTTTTCAAGAATTTAATTATTATTCAAAATTCACACAAATTTAAAGAAACTAATGTGCTACTTTACTTTTTCACACAAGAATAACGTTAAAATTTGCGTTCGATAAATAAAAAATATATTTATTTTGTAGAAAAGGAAAGTATCCTTTCTACCACATGAAAAAAAATTACTCATTTTGTTAAATAAAGAAAAACAATATTTCTACATCATGAAAATAAAATATTCAGTTTGTTGAAATGAAAGAAAATACTTTTTCTACATCACGAATAGAAATTACTCGTTATGTTAAATGAAAGAAAATATTTTTTCTACATCAGGAAAAGAAAATACTTAGTTTGTTAAAATAAAAAATAAAAATACTTTTTATACAACATAAAAAGAAAGTACTATTTTTGTTGAAATGAAAGAAAATACTTTTTCTATATCATGATAAGAAAGTACTTGTTTTGTTGGAAAAAATACTTTTTTTATTTCAGAAATTAGTTTGAAATGAAAGAAAGTATGTTTTCTACATCATGAAAAGAAAGTACTTGTTTTGTTAAAATGAAAGAAAATACTTTTTTTACATCATGAAAGAAAGTACTCATTATGTTGAAAAAATATTTTTTCTATTTCAGGAAAAGAAAATACTTAATTTGTTGAAATGAAAGAAAACACTTTTTTCTGCATACATGAAATACTCATCTTGTTGAAATGAAAGAAAAATTCTTTTACTATATCATGAAAAAAATATACTCATTTTGTTGAAATAAAAGAAGATACTCTATCTACAACATGAAAGGAAAGTACTCTTTATAATAATTCAATTTAGAGTTAGTGGTGGGCAAGGTTGGAGTGGGTGAGGTATGGGAGGTAAGGGGTTGGGGTGGGTGGCTAGTGGTGATTTGGGGTGGGGTGGGTTGGTGGGAATGGGAAATAGAGCGGAGAAGGTTGAAAAGAGTTTCGGAAAATGTTTTCCCTTCTTTTGATAGGCAAAACTTTTTCTCCAATTGGAGAAAAATAAATTCATGTGAAAAATATTTTTCAAAATATTTAAGCCAACCAAACACGAAAAATTAAAAACATTTTCCTTCGTACCAAACTCACTCATAGTTTGAATCCTTTCCATTTGATCGAGAAAATTGTAACCCCTTAAACTCATTCCGTATCTTTTAGTAACATTTAATGTGTATAGAATCATTTAAGAGATTTAATTCTTTAAATGAATCAAACATGGAAAGAATATGTAAATGTTTGTTTATTGCTTGAAAATATACGAGTTTTTGTTGAGAACCCAATTTTGTTTCTATATGACAATCAAAAGATGAATAATACTAGCAGTAACTTGTAATAGGATACAAAGGGTATTTGTCGGTACAAAACTCTACATTACCAGTAATTTTTCGAAGATATAAAACTTTGTTACTGATTCATATGCACATTGCTAATGCGATGTCTGTAGTCTGATATGAATCTCCTCATAAAATACTGCATAACTTATATGAAAATATGTTAGTTTTATTATTTACTCGTAAAACGGTACAGTTAAATTTATAGTGTGGTTTATAGATAAACGAATCGATTTGATTCCAAAATAATAAATAAATAAAATAAAATGTTAGACTTAGCATTGAAATCGAAATAAAATAACAGACAACTTGGTTTTCGGGAGCAAGGCTTCCGAAGGCAGCAATAAGAATAACGTTAGACAGAAAATAAAGTATTATTCAGCTTGGAATAGTGTGTAGCATAAGTTTGTCGGAATTTTTGTGTGTTATAATGGTTGTTGAAGCTACTATTTATAACTATACCTAGGAAACAAGGTCCTATAATCAAGCGCCTCTTAAACGACAATAATGTGGGTCATTGATAGATATGTAACGGCAGGCCATGGATGCAAAATTCTCTGCAACAGCTTTGTTATTTAATACTGAGGAATATTCTTCATCAAATGTCTTTTGATGACAAACATGCATTTGCTTCTGTTGACTGTGTTCCCTTCAGGATCTTCCCGGTGCCAACTGAAGTTGTGGTCTTCGAACCTGGTTTCTACTCGCTTCATCTTCCATCTGTCTCCGGTTTCACGTGTCACACTATCATACGATAAACCGATTTTACCCTATCCCTTTGCTTTCCGATGGCACATCTTTGTGTTACTGGGAAGTTAATGAAGATTCCTTTCTTGGAAGGAAATTTTCTGAACCCTTCTAAAAAATTTCTGACGCTTGATAAGACGCACGTCTCCTCGCATTTAATACTTCGAACATGTATTACTCCACGATTTAGCAATATTTTCGCTAGTTCTCAAGGTAATCATGGCCACAATTTTAGCCGCCTATTCCTTTACTTATACGCCTCATTCTTCTTCTTTTACACTTAACAGTTCCATAAACCCTCTCACCTTCTTTGTATTCAACTCTTTTCTGCTTTTATCTTTCTTTAATCCTCTTCAAAAAACTCTTATCACCTTCTGCTGATTATGGCTTCTTTCATTAATTCTTCGAAGAACTCTGTTCTTCGCTTCAATGGGGGACCAAAGAGGAGAAAAGACAAAGAGGTCGATGCTGATGCTAGCCCTCCTACGGTGAGCACCAGCATCCCCAAACATATCAACATAGCCAAGGACTTTGAAGAGAAGTTCCCTTCTTCAAACTCTCGCACCTGGGCTCTTGGCAAATTCTCTTCTTATATCCGCCCTTCCAGTATTCTAGTTGTGACGGAGGACTATGATTGCCACGACCTAAACATTATTGCTCCCGATCTGGTGGAGCGAGTAACTTTCACTAAGAAGGTCTTCACGTACGTTTACACGTACCCCTTCACTTTGGATGCGTTTTCTTTGAGGGACTTCACCCCGTAATTTTGGAGCTGTGCCACCAGTAGCAGATTTGTTTGGCAAAGGTAGGCCCTTCGATGTGGCGAATAGTGGCCTGTCTGAGCCAGCTGTGCCAGGAAACGAAGGAAGACCTCACCTTGGCTCATACGATGAACCTCTACTCCCCCAAGATCATTCGTGGGGGAGTAATAAATTTCAGCAAGTGTGACCACAATGTATTGCTTACCAGCATGGATGACGACAATGACCATGGATGGATGGAGCGGTTTTGTCATTATTTCCACCAGGGATATCATCCCGGTCACAACTCCATCCTTCCTTGAGTCCTGGACTCGTTCACGTAAGTTCAAAGCCTATCTCTTTTTTTCTTAAAAAAAAGGACAGTTATATCATTGCTGACCTTTCTCCTTTCTTTATTTCAGCAACTCAGTTGACACCATCAAGGATTGAAGCCCTTCACCGGTGGGTTTAGAAGATTCTGGACATCATCATGCATGAGACCCGCTGGTGAAAAGAGTTGGCCCCCAAGTATGGGTGGAGGGCAAAGAATCACGGTAAACTGATTTTGCCTTCATTCTATCTTTGTACACAGGAAAACTGGCTAACCTTACCTTTTTGTTGGATCCAAGTCTCTCATAGGCTCTGTTTCCATCCATGAGGAGGACGTTTTGGTTGATTTCATAGAGGCTGCAAGGTTGTTGAAGGAGGCTCTCACCCAAACAGGTGCCACGGGATCTACTTTCGGTGCAAGCGCTTCCTCTCGGAGTCACCGACTGGAGAACAAGCAACCAAAAAAATGGCGTTCTTCCTCGGTCGAGGGTAAGAATAAGAAAGTGAAGAAAGCCGCACCTGAGCCAGCCGCAACCACTGTGGTTATTGACGATGATGGGGAAGCCAGTGATAAAGGGGCTTCTCTACAAAGGAGACAACGACCTTCATCAGCAAGAATACTCAGTATAAAGAACTTATAACCCCAATCGAGGATGATCCTCGAGCGCTCTAGGGAGAATTTGACTTGGTGGAGAATGTCAATTCTCCTCTTTCAGTCCCAGTTACTGCTACTGGTATTATAAGGCCTAGTGCAGGGCCTCTTCCACCTTCGGTTGGTGAGCAACCAACAAACGTTACTGCCTCTGCTGCAGCTGCTTCTCAACCCACAACATCGTCAGCTTCATCTCATTCCACATCGTTCATACCTTCATCACCAGTAACTGCTACATTTCCCCACCGGCCGCAGACGCTCAAGAGGAGGATGTCCCTCCTCCCCAGTCCCTAGACCATGGGAATTTTGGGCACAACTACTTGCCCCCTTCTGTAGATCCTTAGAGGAGGAGGAGTGTCTCCCACTCGGTATCCACGGAGTGCCATCTGCTATCACGGCCGGTGGAACTTGCCAATTATTTAAAGCCGCTGACTTTAGAAAAGGATAAGAAGAAAATATACTCTCTTTCGGGAGAGTGTTTGTTAAATAATGCCATGCATAATGCAACAACAGTACCGAACTTGCTCTTTTATTGCTTGTTTTTCATGATTTGTTGTGACAGGGTTTTTAACTTTGGTATTTGCTTCGCAGGCCAACTTCCTTACTTCCAAGGGACTTTAAAAATTGATTCTTGATAAAGAAGGACTCAAGTCCAAGTGGGATCAGTTGTTGGCCGAGAGGGACCAAATTGCTGCTCGCCTCCTGGTGTTGGAAGAAAAAGTTGCTGAGGCGAGCCAGTTAGAGGTTTGGTTGCAACAAAGTGAGTAGGAAGTGATGGCCCTCAGCTAAGAAGCCTCTCAGCTAAATGTACAATTTCAAGAAGCTAAGGCTAAATGGCTGAGGTCCAAGATGTTGTGCTCGTTGCTGCCGAGCGCGAATCTGCCTCTATTGAGAGAGGAATAACTTGGAGGTAGCCTTGAACTCTGAAGCTAAAAAGGCTGGTGCTGTCGAGGAAAAGCGTGCCCAGATGGAGGATAGGTGTAAGATGACCTGGAACATAATAGGGTTCATATAACCACTATCCGTGATCTTAGCATTAGCGCCACAAGATCCAAGCAAAATGGCCTTCTAACTAAGATTGATAGGCCTAAATCAGAACTTCAGCGCCGAGCGGATTCTGTCATCATCGAAAAACACATTCTACGTATAATATGAGGAGGAAAACCTTCGAAGAGGCTAAAGCGAGCGTCATTGATATTAATGATGAGATCGCCAAGGCCCAAGAGCTGGAGTTAACTGCTCGAGGACGCCTCCCCATTCAGCATGATGCAACTGACTCTTCTAGTTCCCATTATGAGTTCTCAGGAATCGAGGATGATCTTGAAGAGAATAACGAAGAAGGCTAAGATCCTGAGCCGACGGCAGATTCACCTTCTTCTCCCGGAGGTGTTGATGCTTCTCTTCCTCTAAGTTCTGGTGACGACGTAGTTTAGCCTTTTGCTTTTCTTTCCTTTGTTGTTTTCGTTTTGTATTTTTGTACTTGTGTTGTTTGGCACATTTGATAAATGAAAGTGCCTTTTGTTTAAGCATTGCGCAAAATTTATTTTTTTTGTCGAATTAGTCCCCTTCGGGTGCATTTTTCCCTAGCATTTAGGTTCCGGGCATAAACTCTTCCAGAACCAATCCTTTACTGTGAGGGTTTCATAAGAGAGGGTCCTCTTATGTTTACGGTGCTCTTGAAGAGTACGTCTCCTGTTTATTCCGGCATTAACATTTGAAGTACTTGGTTAACTTTCAAATGATAAAATCAATTCATCGTTTGGACAAGAAGAAAGATAAAAATAAAAGGACTTTATTTTATTCCTTCTACCTTCAAAGGTACATAAACATTCGTTTTGCTGAAAGAAAAGCAATTGCCATTTCATGTGGCTAATTTGTACAACTCGCTTCTATGGGGTCGGCAGTGCACTCCCCGTTCCTGATGAGACATTTTTGTTTCCAGGCTTCCTAGTCTCATTTTCGTGTCAATTAGGCTGCCGTATTCTCATACTATCCCCCTTAGTGTTCAAATGCGAAGAATACGAATTGGAACACTGGAAGTCATGGGTCTCCTTTAAGGATTCCACTAGCGAATAGTTGGATAATCTTTTATTCGATAACAAGCTTCATGTCCCGTTAGGAACTTTGCTATCAAGCAAAAGATTATCTAACCACTCCCTAGTGGCTTATTGGAAATAACACTTGCAAACTTTGAATAGCCTTTACTCTGATGGTAAGTTTTGCTTCCTGTTAGGAATTTGCCATCGAGTCAAAGACTATTTAACCATCCCGCAGTGGTTTGTTGTTTCCATGCCTTGTCATTTAAAGGTCTTATCTCTGCTGATGATGTTTTCTTCATAGTATGATTTCCATTTCCGTCTCGTTAAAAACCTTTCCAGAAAAACCTAATTGGGAAAAAAACTGGGCGAAGAAAAAAAGAGTGCAGCACATACTTTCAGTACAATCGGTGCCCATCAGCAATAATACCTTTTGAGATAAGTCATATTCCAGTTGCTCGACAATTTGACTCCGTCTTGGTTTTCTAATTCATATGATCCTTTCCCGGTGAAAGCTGAAACCCGATAGGGGCCTTCCCATGTTGGACCTAACTTTCCTGTGTTGAGCTCTCGGGTGTTTTGAGTCACTATTCTTAAAACCAACTCTGCCACTTTGAAATAATGGAGATTGGACCTCCGGTTATAGTACCTTTACATTCTTTGTCTCTGGGCCACCATTCTTATGTGTGCCAAGTCCCTGCATTCGTCAAGCAGCTCCAATTTGACTAGCAATGCTTCGTTGTTTGTTTCTTTGCCCGCCCGAAAGTATCACAGGTTTGGTTCTCCTACTTCCACAGGGAACAAAGCTTCTTCTCCGTATACAAGAGAGAAAAGGTATCTCTCCCGTGCTTGGCTTGGTCATCGTCCGTATGCCCACAATACTCCCGATAATTCTTCGGGCCACTTGCCTTTGGCTGCTTCCAACCACTTTTTGAGCTTTTGAATAATTACCTTATTGGTTGATTCTGCTCGCCCATTTGCTCTCGGATAGAATGGTGAAGATGATTCTTTTAATTTTCAAGTCTTCAAGGAATTTCGTGACCTTTGAGGCTGTGAACTGTGGCCCGTTGTTGCAGGCAATCTCCTTCGGTATTCCGAATCGAAAAATTATGTTTTCCTATATGAAATCAACCACTTCGCGCTCGCTGATTTTCTATTAAGGACCTGCTTCAACCCACTTTGTGAAGTAATCAGTTAAAATTAAAATAAATCTTACCTCTCTAGGAGCCGATGGCAGCGACCCGACTATATCCATCTCCCATTTCATGAACGGCCATAGGGATAATACCGAGTGCAGTAGTTCTGCTGGTTGGTGCACTAATGGTGCATGGCGTTGATACTTGTCGTATTTCTGAACGAATGCCTTAACGTCTTGTTTTATCTGGGGCCAGTAGTATCCTGCCCTAACTAATTTTAGCACCAATGAATCTTCACCTGAGTAATTCCCGCAAATTCCTTCGTGAACTTCTCTCGTGACGTAATTAGCCTGAAGCTCCTAAGCATCGAGCCAACGGGCCTTGGAACAACCTTTTGTATAACTGCCCTCCCTAGAAGCTGTAACGAGCTGCTTTGGTGCAGAGTGCCTGGGATGCCTTCGGGTCTTCGGGCAGCTTGCCGTGCTCAAGGTAGTCAATGATCTCATTCCTCTAGTCCCAAACCAAGTTTGTTGTATTTACTTCATAATAATCGTCCACATCCAGTACCGAATGAATGAGCTGAACAACGATACCGGAATCTCAACCTTTCATTTTCGTGGACGATCCCAAATTGGCCAATGCATCCGCTTCTGCATTTTGTTCTCTAGGACATGGGAGATCGACCATTCCCTGAATCGCGCGAGCAAAGATTGAACCTTAACCACGTATTGCTTCATGCTCTCCTCTTTGGTGTCGAATATTCCATATACTTGGTTTACCACTACTATTTTGGCATCGAATTTGATTACAATGACCTCAGAGTCTAGTCTCGGAGCAAGTTCAAATCCTGCAATCAAAGCCTCATACTCGGCTTCATTGTTAGTCAAAGGAATAAATTTTATGGCATGCCTCAGGACTTCTCCCGAGGGCATGATTAAGACTACCCAAGCCCGGGCCCTTTCACGTTAGAGGCTCCATCCATGAACAAGGTCCAAACTCCTGATATCATTTTTGACACCATCACCGCTTCCTTTGTGGCCAAAGGTAGTAGCCCAAGACTAAAATCGGCCACGAAATTGGCCAAAACTTGTGATTTGATCGCAGTCCCGGGCTTATTCTCGATATCAAATTCACTAATTTCAACTGCCCATTTGGCTAGTGTACCTAACAACTCAGGTTTGTGAAGGACACCCCGCAGGGGAAAAGTCGTCACCACGGCTATCGGGTGACACTGAAAATAAGGCTTATGCTTTTGAGCGAGAACTACGAGAGCTAAGGCTAGTTTTTTGAGGTACGGACAATGAGTTTCCGCTCTCAATAAGATTTTGCTATCATAATAGATAGGAGATTACATATCTTCATCCTCCCGGACTTGAACGACACTTACTGCTACCTCCAATACCGCTAAGTATATTAGTAACTGTTCGCCTTCCTTCGGTTTTGATAGTAACAGAGGACTTGATAGATACTATTTCAGATCTATTAGAGCCTGTTGGTATTCTGGAGTCCACTCAAAGTGGTTCTTATTCTTCAGAAGTGAGAAGAAGTGATGACATTTTTCCAAATACCGAGAAATGAACCTGCTTAGAGTGGCTAGTCTTCCGGTTAATCTTTGGACTTCTTTTATGTTTGTCAGCTGGTCCGGAATGTCCTCGATGACTTTAATGTTATCGGGATTGACTTCGATCCCCCTTTGTAACACCAGGAAACCTAAAAATTTACCAGAGCTAACTCCGAACGCATACTTTCGGGGTTGAGCTTCAAATTTTGCTTTCTTAGGATATCGAAGGTTTCTTGAAGGTGTTTCAAATGGTCACCTGCAGACTCAACCAACATATTATCTATGTGCACTTCCATTATTTTCCCTATTTGTATTTCGAACATTTTTTTCATGAGCCTCTGATAAGTGGCTCCGGTGTTTTAAGCCCGAAGGACATCACATTGTAGCAATACGGGCCAAAGTTCGTTATGAACGAAGTTCTTTTGCAATCCTCCGAGTTCAACTTAATTTGGTTGTACCCGAAATAGGCATCGAGGAAACTTATCAAACCAAAGTTCGTTATGAACGAAGTTCTTTTGCAATCCTCCGGGTTCAACTTAACTTGGTTGTACCCGAAATAGGCATCGAGGAAACTCATCAACTCGTGCCCGGCTGTTGCATCAATTATTTGATCAATGTTTGGCAGTGAGAACGAGTTTCTTGGGCTTTGCCTTATTCAAATCCTTATAATTAACGCACATACGAAATTTATTATTATTTTTCGGAACTACTACTACGTTAGCTAGCCAGCCGGGATACTTTACCTTCCAGATTGAACCGATGTCGAGCAATCGAGTTACCTCTTCTTTAACAAACCTATTTCTGACCTCGACAATTGGGCGCTTCTTTTGCCTTACTGGCAGGATGCTTGGGTCTAGGCTTAGCTTGTGCACGGCCACCTCTAGCGAGATACCAGTTATATCCGCGTGCAACCATGCAAAACAATCAACATTAGTTTTAAGAAATTCAATAAATTCTTACCTGAGCTTGGGGTTTAGTCCCGTCCCTAAGTAAAATTTCCTCTTTAGAAACTTCTCGAACAATGCCACTAGTTCGAGCTCTTCTGTAGTGGACTTGGTCGCGTCCGTTTTTTTGGTACCTGCAAATATCTTGGTACCTGGTGGGAATCCGACGACTCCTCCCTTTGTCATCTTCGTTTGATTTGGGAGCAGGCGTCGGTTCCTGTAATTGCTATGCCACGTGTTCCTTTCCTTTATGGCTGGAAACCGAGACCGCGTTCATCTCCCTTGCCGCCTGTTGATCTCCTCTTATTTGTTTGATTCCCTCTATTGTAGGGAATTTTACAAGTTGGTGATATGTTGATGGTACGACCTTCATGGTCTGCCAAGAATTTGTTGTAGCTCATGTCGTCGTCTACTACTTCAAATAAGATAGTCTTCATGACCCCTTCGATGTTCGTGGGTAGTATGATCTACCCTCGATTTGTCACACTTGCCAAGTTGAACCCGACGAGGAGTTTTGTTGTCGGAACGATGCTTCCGGTTAGCTTAGCTTGTTCCAACACTCTCCATTAAATGATGTTGACTGAACTTCCTGGGTCAACCAAAACACGTTTGATCTTGAAAACTAAAATGTTAAGAGAAATTACCAGGGCATAGTTGTGCGGCAGTAGAAGTCCATCAACATCCTCTTCAAAGAAGGTGCGGCGACTTCCCACAGTCTCTTGCTATGAGTCACCGACACCTTTGTCTTTTTTGCCGCCAAAAAGGTTACGCCGTTGATCTCGTTCCCCATAAAATCATGTTGATAGTTAGTCGAGGAGGGTATTCCCCTATCTTCGAGGGCTTTGCGTTGTCTCGGCTGTGGCTGTAATTATTCTTAGCCCGGTCAGTTAAGAATTTCCTAAGATGGCTATTCTTTAACAATGTTGCTACCTCCTCGTGCAGATGTCGGCAGTCCCCAGTCCGGAGGCCATTAGTCCCATGATATTTGCACCATAAATTAGGATCCTTCTGGCTGGAATCAGATCTCATTAGCCTTGGGAACCACGCTTCCTTGATGTTTTTCATTTCCGAAACCAGCTCCACTATGCTGACATTGAAATTATACTCTGACAACCTGGGATAGGTGGAATCCGGGAATCCGATACCACTTTGTCTTGCAATGACCCGTTATTCCGGCTGCGGTCAGTTCTTCTATCGGGAGCGAACCTATCTGCCAACCGGAACCCTCTGCCGCATCCTTCAGCCCTTTCGTAGGGCAAAAACTGGCCCTTAGAAGATCGCTGATTTGCATCACAATCATCCTTCGATTTATCCTTGTTCTTTTCTCGATCCCGACCCTTAGTTGATGCCGGAAATCCGAGCTAGTCATCTTCTATTCCTATCTTTGTTCGTAACGGTTATAGACATCCGCCTATGTAGTTGCCTAGAACTCGAGCAGGCTTTCTTAAGTTTCCGGGAGGTGTCGGAGCTCCTCGGGTTCACCCTTTAGTAAATGCCTCAACTGCCCATTCATCTGACACGTCGGTAGCAACATCCTTTCTTTCTGAAATCTGGTCACGAACTCACGCAACAATTCAGACTCTCCTTGTGAAATTATGAATATGTCCGCCTTCTAGACCTGGACCTTCCTGGCCAGTACCACGTTAGGGCCCTCTTTGTGAGGGTTTATCCAAACTTCGTCAGCAGGACCGACTCAATCTCGTCTTGGGCCAAGTCGTTTCCTTTCACCGTCATTGTATAGGTAGTGACATACTCCCGAGGGTCCGAAGTCCCATCATATTTCAGTACATCTAGCATTTTGAACCACTTCAGAATTAACTATGATGTTGCGCTCGGTTTGAACGGCAATTGGGTGTATTTTTTTGAGCCCGGGCCTTTCAGCATTGGTGTTACGCTCGAAATTTGGTCCATTCAAGCGTTTATTTCCCTCATTAACCACATTAGCTTGGTTTTGAAGGGATCATTACTGTTGTTGTTACCAGATTCGCTTCCCATACCCCCGGCCCCTTCGAAGCCGACCTCACTCCATGGGGTGTTGTTATCAACCCTATTTGATTTGCGGGAGCACCGGGAGGAACTGGACATCTTCCATTCGCGTTGTTGGAAGCACCCAACAATGCTTGCGTTAGTTCTGTCATGGTCTGGTCTTGCCGTGATAGATGACCCATGATGGCCTTTTGCTGTTCTCTCAAGATCCTCACCATTTTCGCAACGTGCTTATCTTCAGCATTATCATAAGTCGTCTCTCGTACGTGTTGGGGATATCGCCCGCCATGGACTAGAGTTCTACGTCCTCCTCGTTGTGAGTGTCACTGATCGAATCCTTATGTTGAGGCAGATTCTCTTGCGCCTCAATGTTATGTGTGATGTTGATATCATTATCTGCCATCCCCTCCTCCCCCCCCC